>UZAN01051679.1:1925-13373 GCA_900618425.1 Echinostoma caproni | reverse complement strand
CTGGGGCATGCGGGGAAATGACAAGCCAGTAATGAAGCCTCCATGACACATCGCAAAGTTGTGAGGCTATCGTTCTCATTGTCACGATGATAGTGAACTCAATCAGCAGTTGGCAATACCGAATGAGGTTGTATGACATTCGGATTTGTGGTCGGAACTGACTAGCGCGAACTCGGATTCGGGTCGAAAAATTGTTGAATGGTGCAAAATCAGATAGAGCCAAGCCGTGTTATGGATATAGTTAATTCTATTAAGAAAATCACGCAAACAGATATCAAAGCGTCAAACCATCATTGGTTCGTTTTACGATATCCAGTCGAAAGCGATATAACCCATTTAATTACTTTCTTCCATTCATCCAATCCACCTGATTATACATGAGACCACGGGACTGGTCGGGAACTCCATCTCTTCATTGGCCACTTGAAAACCGTATCGTAGAGCGTGCGTACCCGTTGCACGATCACTACAGGTTGTTCACCGACTGGTGAGTTGTTTATCAACATGAATGGCGACACGACCGAAGAACGCTGAATTAATTTGATTGGTATCTAGAAACTACGCAATTCAAATCCGATAATGAATAGTTATATAAGCTTATGTCGGCCTTAGCCATTCAGAAGAAAATAATTATATATATATATATACATCGTTTTCGATTGGTCGGTTGTACTACCGGACAGCAGCACTTTGCATGCAAAAACAACAGAAATCCTTCGCCCTTTGGTTGTGGACAAAGGGACTGGAAGCAACCCTTCTTTGATGTGACTGTGACCAACTTCTGTGGAACTAACCAACGGTTTCTTGGGAACAATATCGTGGCATAAAGACATCTGAATTAGATACACCTCGTGGCCATCATACTGTGGTGGAGTCCATGGTCTTATCTAGAACAGAATAAAGCTTCAGTAATTAGAGGTCCCACAGTGTGTATTCTCGTCTTAATTTGGTCCCGTTCACAATGAATTGATCACCGTACCCTGAGGGCATAATTTACGAGGACAGTAGCAGAATAGCACTTGTATTTCAGCGCAAATTATACGCTTATTCATTTCGTCCGTGTAAGTTGTACTATGCCAGACCAAATCTCTTTATTGATTGTGAACGACACTAGTGGTAAAATTATCTCTTGCACGAAAATTAAACCTCCGTGGACCTGCCATTTCGGCCCCGGGGCATCAGAACTTCTTATAGCTTTATGTGATGATCGTCGGATTCTGGTGTCTTTCTGTGAACCGGAACGCGAAAACACATAGTAGCCATAGATCACCGACATTTTTTCCGCTTAATGTGTGTCATTTGATTGTTCCAATGGCCTGGTCTCCCATGGAACTATTGCAGCTTGTGATGCTGGGGGTAGGTGATCGCGTCTCATGGGATGCTTAGCAAGAACAATGGTCACCACAGGCAGATAGTAACAGATCCTAAATACGCTGGTCGAGCCATCCATCCTGTTCCATTCATCCCAACGTGTCCACTGAGTGATAGCTTAATATTTTGAACGATTATAGTAAGTAGTTCACCGAATCAAGTCACTGTATTTGTCCAAAAATGGAGAAAATTCCCAGAGATGCATTATGATGTTTTGGCATAAACAGCACTCTACAGACGCCGGTGAAGTTATACATTCAATATATGGTCTATAAATTGGTCTCTGAGTTCACTCAAATGGTCATATTTGGAAGTGGGAACTCTGGCAGCATAAGATATCGTGTCATGCTTGCATAAATAAATACAAAAAACAATCACCACCAGTGACCAATTGATTGATTGATCGGAAGCCGTAGATTGCACATCAAACGTTCACTCTGTCGATTATATTCGTGGTGGACGAAAGTATGCTCCTTTGTGTCAACTCCTGTTTCGTTGAAAACCCTTAACATCATTCAAGTCAAACATTGATTCATCGTAGAAAATGATATCGTTGCACAATATTTGTAGTGAAGGGTGCCGATTTTGGAACCGATTGCAAAGTTCTAAGCACCGCTGCTCATTTTCGGAAGTGAATTGAACGTGGACCGAATGGGGAGAATGTTTCCTATACCCCCTACCCCGTTTCAACCTGGTTCGAACAGAGACACAAGAGCATAAGGACATTCTAGATTGACGTGTGGGGTTCCTAAGACAACAGCAGTTCTAACCTGACCGATTATTTGCAGGTGAACGAGCGGGTCATTTTGCGAAAGGGTCATTCTAGTTCTCACAAGCCTCTGTACTGCGTGTGTGCACAAGTTACGAGATGGTCAATCGGTCAATCCCGGCGGCGTACGTGAAATTTCTGATGTGCTCTTCACCAACTGACATCATCAAACCTCAGCAAAACTAGCTCGTTTATTGGTGAGGACCTTCGCAACTGCCCGTACCCATTACTACCACCAAGACTGGTAAAAAAATGCACATGGGACAAGTTGACAACGATCGCAAAGACCATCGAGTAGGAAAAGCCGAGTTATTGCACCTTTGTGTGTCCGTACATTTACATTCACCAGGAATAGAAAAACAATTTAATGAGGGGCTATCGAATTAAAGTATCGATACTTTGAGCTGTCACGGAGTAGTAATGCTTCGACGCATTGACCGCAAAAGAAGCCCAAATTGGGGTTTGGTTGTGGTTTCTATGGTTTTGATGAGCCTATGAATCGCTGGTGATTTTGTTGATGGGTTGTAACTCTCGGAGCAGAGCAGCTTTATCAACGAGAACCATAGCGTCTATTCAGTATATGACAAATTTTACACTATGATGGGCTCGGTAACTAACGGTGCTCCGGTTGAGGTAATTGTACAACAATGTGTTTGAAATGAAACCTATTTTGCGTGCATTGTCCGAACTCCGGGACCAAAAAATGTTGGGTTATTGCAAGAGCGGATCTTGAAGAGGTCCTCAAACCTGGAATGACCCTTGGAAAATCTGATGACAATTATGATAAATCACTAATCCCTACGGTCGACGGATTTTCTCAAGCTTCTTTAAGACAACTGAAAAATGAAATGGAGAATGAAATGTCTCATATACCAATCAACATCTTACCAATAGACTGTGTTTCATACGGTTCAGGGCTAGAAGAGAAAGAAGTCAATTATCCTAACAATCCAAATGACACTAGCTGACGTAAAGCACAAGCACGCTGAGTTCACACAATAACTCCACACTGAAGGTGAATCAAAATCGCAGTTGTATAATGAAAAAACTATTTGAAATAATTTTATTCACATTCACGGACTGTTACGGGTGCCAATGGTCAGCAGGCGAACAGACAGTGTCTTTGACCTTGACCTTTTATGATGTCATGATTATCGCTCTTATCATCTGGTTTAGTGCGGACTCATTCATTCGTACATACACGGATCCGACGATCAGACGGTCTTTGTTCTTCCTCTCGCTCTGGGCGATCCGGGAACATAACACGGACGTGATCCAGAGCCGTGTGTTCAGTCACTTCCTTGCCGGTGCCGGGTGGAGGGAAGCAATCTTGATGTTTTCCCATGCAATGAACTCAATGGAATCCTGGATTACAAATACCATTCGCGATTGAAATGGTCACAGTTGAACAATTTTCTTGAAAAATGTTCAAATAAATTGTGTGAAGGCCAGCAAGATACTGACGTTATATTTATTGTCAGCAGTGCCCTATACATGGTCTAGCCAATGCGGTTAACCTTATGCCTGGTTATTCGATTCGGTAACTCCCACAGTCTAGCCTGTTGTTCAGCCCAATGAAATTAACTTTCGGTAGGTTTCAGATGATATTCAAGAGCCGGTGAGTGGAATGTTGAGGGGCATGTCACTAGTGCCCGAAGGAAGGACAATAAAAAGCCACAGACATTAACTTTGCAAGGATGCTTACTACCTCGAATTTCGGAGTACTTCTCCGTTTAACCATACTTCCGATAATAAAGGACATTGCCTACCGTTCATTGAACATTCGCTAACTAGATAATACGCATAACAATGCACTGGGATTATAAAAAAAATTTGAAAGCACTTGAAATACACCAGAGTTTTGTTTTCCATGTTTCACAGCATAGCTGAATAGGATGTGTAATTACTCAAAATGAAGGTTGGTCGTATTTCCACACAACGCACGAAGCAAGCTCAATTTAAATATGATATATGTTGTAAATGTAAAGGTCGAATCACTACCGCTTCGTGACAGCTCAAAGGATCAATAGTTTAGCTCGATAATCTCCTCGCAGAATTGTCATTCTCATCCTGGTGAATGCAAATACACAGACACACACAGAGACGCATTAAATCGGGTTTCAATCGAGGCTTTTCTCACTCCGTGGTCCTTACAATCATTGTCAATCCGCCAGGTGTGCGTTTTTACCAATCTCGATGATTGAAACTTTTTCAAAATGTCCTTTCTGATTGGATAAAAGCGTAACCTGGCCACCGGGATGTACCTTTGTGCCAATCAGTAAACGAAATGATACCTAGGTTAAAAAACTTAAGCGAATGACAGACTACCTTGGGAAACATTGCAGAAGTGATGTAAAGCCCATGCAGGTAAACTGATCCTCGCTCTCTGTGTCCGTCACAGCTTCAATCACGTGACCACCCTTTGGCAAAATCCCCTTTATTCCAACGTGGGTCCAACTGGTGCAGTGATCGTATAGGCTTGTCCATTGTATCCGTTCTGGAATGGGCACATTCTAAGTCCAATCTGCCCAGACGTGTTCATTCTGCCTCACAGGCTTACATCATGCTTCAAGCCCATTCCGTTTTGACAGTATAATCGCCAATACCAACCCGGCAACCCGCCCTCGGACGGCTCAACATCACATGATCTCACAATACTTGCTTTAGTCAGCCTGCATGTGCAAACGTGGGTGAATGCGATCACCAAAGTGGACTAGTGTGATTTCCAGTCCTGATCCTTTGGGAATCAGTGCTTTTTTCCCGTATGGACACCGGCACTCCATATTGGTTGACCATTCAACTAGGCTGACTCGGCTGGCCATTGAAAAGATCACCTCTATGCATTGTAGTCAACGCAGAGATACATTTGTGAGTGCTTCAAACGGATAGTGTGTGCGTATGTAACTGTGCACCTCAGGTGAGTAAAAGCAAATTGATAAACTGATGGGATTATCTGTACGCTTTAACTACTGATAATAAATGCAGTAATAAAAGTGCAAGTTGGATACGGGTCCTCTGGTGTTCTGGAGATAATGATGAACCGGTGTGCAATATTTATTGAGTCCAAACGAATCCAGATGCAGCAATACTTATAGCAAAAGGACGGGTCTATGATTTGTTTACAGACCGAATACCGACTAATCTCTCCGGGCCAAAACAGGGAGTAGGGCTTCTGGCGCAGAAGCTTTTGAGACAATTGGTCCTATAGAAGCTTTACATTGAATGTATGTGGAGAGTGATCATTCACAAGCGAAGCTATTCACCTTAGATCATTCTGAGGCGGTCTGGCCAGCGAATAATTCTGTTCATCTACCCCTAAAAATTAGTTGCTTTGTTTTCGAAAACCTGGTAACTGTATGCTATGAGGTGCTACTCACATTTGTGAGTAGTATGCCAAATAGTGTGGTTGACGGTTTCCCTCAGCGATCAAAAATTAACAAGACCACCGCGGGCGAATTGCTGTGCCTCAAAGAATACCTACGGCCCGCTCCATTCATTACCCGGTGTGCTGCTGGGAATTTCAATGACATATTTCAAATGAGATATTCGTTACACGTATGCCAAATTATTGATATCCCAACTGTGATCTGCAATAAACAACTTTCCTCAATCAGGCATCACCTTGTGGAATTATAAAACGTATGCTTAAAAACAAACCAATCATGGATAGAATTCATTTCGATAACGATACTTGCGACAATCTGAACATGGGTAGAGTCAGAAACACATCTTCCGAATAGAAAGTAAAACGGAAATGTGACAAATTAACCGCTGAACTTGGAATGTCACAAACAGAATGCACTTGTTCAACTGCAACCGATCAGGATATGGTAGATAGCACTAAAATGTCCCTATCTATCTGAATGTCGGTAAGGCCTCCGAAAATGCTGTTACAAGATGGATCTATTAAAGTATCCGCTTTGGAATTCATGCCACTGCATTCTCGTAGTGGTTTTACTAAACTGAAGAAACGATAAAGTTAATACATGGGTAGGTGAGTCACGGACAGTCAGCTTATTTAGGGAAGTTTGGTGGTCTTTATTTGAAAACTCCGTGGATGAAGCACACGACGTGGCTCCAGGATACTTTGTCTACATGGCTCACTGGCTCCACTTAGTGTATTTAACACTCTAGACGTGCGGACCACGTCCAAATGTTGTGTGACGAATCTGACGAGGCACTAGCTACCAATGGACTGCGGTAGCATCAAAATGCACAACTGACTTGCAGCTCATCCTTCGGCTAGCCAAAGACTCCATTTGCGAATCCCCAGGGAAACTGCCTGGAAAACGTGACAGTGTTTCATCTGCGAGTTTCGGTTTCAATAAGTAAAACCATTAACCATGCACTTTCGTGTTATGGCTGTGGTTGGTGACTTTTGGTTGAAGGAGTGGAATAACGATTGGAAAGTTGAAAGCAGACTCGAAGAGACAATGGAGAAATCTAGTAGATTAGGGTTGCAAAGAAGTTGAGACGGTGCACGGGCGACACTCAGCCATATCACTCGGGGACTATAACCATTGATTACAATGATCGCGAGGTATCCATCCAGGGAGCCGAACAGGATCTAAACGAGCAAGTCTCCTAGTCAGGGTTTTTATACCCTCATGCCAGCTCTTAGCTTGGCCACCCTTGGCTTCTTCCCACTCACTACCTGTCTCGGCAAGCACAGCACGCCGTAGCAACCCATTTGGGGACATGCGTATCGCATGCCCCCACAAACGTACTCTGTACACCTCTTACTCCAGTGGTCAACCGTGGTTACCTTAAACTTTGTTCCTAACCTCAGTATTGCTCGTCCGATTGCTCCACCATTTTCGGGCAATGGTGCGTAGACACCGATCCTCGCAAACAGACAGTCTTTCATTATTGTGTTTCCCTAATGGCCCAATTTTTGCACCGTAGAGCAGGATTGGTCGAATTGCCGCCGCAGATACTCGACCCTTCACAGACAGCCGGATGTCGCGATGGCGCCACAGATGTCTCAAGCTGGTTAATGCCAATCGAGCCTTCTTTATGCTAGCTGACACTTTATCCGCGATGCGTCTACCGGATGAGATATAGCCGCCAAAATTTAAAAAAGTTATCCACCTGCTTCATTACTTCCCCAGTTAGAGTGAAGTTGGGAGCTGGGCCAACCCAGTCCTGTATCAATATTCGTCTACGAACAAACCATTAGTTGACTATACCGTTAGCTGCATGGCTCAAACTCGTGAAAAAACGAAGGTTTGAAGTTCACGGTTATCTTGACCATAATATCTACCTTAAGTAAGGTTGAGTCGTTCTGAAGCATTCTCAACGTGACTACCAGACAGGAATCATGAATGAAAGAGTCAGTGTGATGTTGATTAAAAGTAGTTAATCTCTCATACCAGACGAACGGTCTGAAGTGTAAGGAGTCAAGTTGCACCAATGGAAGGATTTTATTCTCTGACCAGTAACAATAGTGATTCGAGAATAGGAGAACACGACGAGTCGCGGCTCGACATACAAGGGCGGAGATAGAGAGAAAAATTCGGTTGGACGCAACAACAGCTAGCACGGCTGTGATCCGCCCACGATGTCCAAGAATTTCTGATTTGAGATTCAGTTATTTAGTTGGATTATTTCAAAATCCTCGAGCACTCATGGAAAGAATTGTATTTATCAATAAACATAATATAATGGCGAAGATAACAAGCAACGAAGTGATTATCGCTCTTAAAACTATATGCAGTCAATCTCCTGCGATGTCGCATACATCGGGAATTAAAAACTGGGTAAAGTCCAGGAACCGCGACATAGCATGCTAGTCAATAATAAATACTATTAAGCAGCATGAAAAATTGGTTGAGTTTTGTGACAAAATAAACCAGACCGATGATGTTGCCTGACCTGGCTGCGAACATTTGCATTCTGAGCAACAATCATTTCACATTATCTCCAGCAGTGAGAACATGGAACAAAATTCGCATTCGAAGGAAGTCATATCGGCTGAAATAAGCAAAATATTTGTTACGGGATATACTCAATATATTGACTCGTGGTTCAGCTGGTAGAGCGTGCGCTGTACTAGAGTGTAGGTGGCATCCATGCGTGAGTTCGAATCCCACCAAGGCTACCGAACTTTTCACAATCCAAACATAAAAACTGCAATCTGTCAAGGAACCAATGGCACAATATTGGCTTCTTTCCGATATTCCAAACTGATTGTTCACTGTGTAATCTATTTATGATTTTTCATTAAAAAAATGTATCATTAGCATCTGCAGACATCCATTCATTCGTTCGCTTTTGTTATTTCCTGTGTGTTCAAACCGACCGATAAATACGTTACTCACTTGAAATTCGTTATGACCAGTGTTAATAAACATAAATTCAACACATGATGACATAACGTGATTCATAAATTACGAGTGCTCAGTCAGGGGCGAGTTTGACCCGGGTTACGATGACCTTTGACCAGCGAACTGTCTAATTTCGTCGTGCTCTAGCAAGGAAAAGTGCGACCATCGTTCATTCATTCACACAGACGCGACGGCGTTTAGCGAGCCCCTGGATAGGACATTTGACTCCAAATTAACGCTTACCAGACTATCGTGACTATCGTTCACTCGTTTGCACGTTAGTGAGACAAAGCTCATCGATAGACCGAATGGTCGAGGCTACCTTGACCACTAAAACAAAAACGACTAGAATCGAGTGCCTCACAGAATTACCGAAAAACATTTACAGGTTACAAAATGCATTTTTTGTGCGCGAGACAGCTAACTTGGGTTGAACCCGATAAGCACGAAGGGTGAAGCAATGTTTTCGTGCGCGCCACAGCTAAGGCATAACTGGTCGCGGTCACTCAGACATTAATGATAACTCAACCATCAAAAGTTAACATAGTGACTACGGCCAGGGACGAGTTCAGTGCTTACGTTTTACTCCGAGTGATGTATGTGGATCATGGATCATGCACAATCAACGGAGTTGCTGGGACATAAACAATAGCTCAATCGTCAAAACTTACCATAGTCACTACGATCACGGCGAAAGGTAACAAACAGGTGGACCAGGGCACAAAGCGAATTGTACATTTTGGGCGGTGGGGTGTATAGAATCACTGAAACATGTCTGTCTTACTGACGTAATGTTTGTTGATTTAGCAGCCATCAATGTGCTTGCAACAACGACCGCTTTGATCTGAATAGCAAAAAGAAACATAAAATGGTGTGATATAGAACTAATTTGTGTGCTGACTTCTACTTATATTTATTTTAATCAAGCTCCGAGGTTGTTACATTTGTGCTGACAACGGAGTGTGTAAGCGTATCGTTCTGGATTTCGAATGGGGGGGGGCAGCTGCGGCGTGTGGTTGCGAGATACGATGGTGTGAATTGTGAATATTGTGAAGCAAAGCTGCTAAGGATGGCACCATACTATCAAATGCTCGATTCTATTGAACATAACTGGAACTTGATTAAGAGATATTTTAGTGATAACTGTCCTAGTCTTTTTCAAGGGATCCTGGAGGGGTACTCAGTCAAACAGAATGACGAATGGAGTTCTTGGAATAATCAGTTGCGAAAACGACGAAGTTTATCGCTGATGCTCATTGCGCCGAGTTCGTGCGACATTCGCATGCATGAATTGTTAAAAAGGAACTTCTCGACTGACCATAAGTATTAAATGACATCGTTTTCGAATTCCTTCCAGGATCCTACTTACTAATTGCCGTACCTACTTATTTACTTACAACCGCCGATAAGAATACAAGTAGTTGTTTCTTTTTTTATTCGTCACAATAACGTTAAAAACGGATGACTTCCCTTTTATAAAATAAATGTCTCGCAATAGTCCGCTATAGCGATTTTATTATCAGGTAGCCCCTATTTGGAGGATTTTCAAACTTTTATCTTCTGAGTATGCACTCTGAATTGGAGCTTTGCCTCACAATATTCACAATTCACACCATCGTATCTCGCAACCACACGCCGCAGCTGCCCCCCCCCATTCGAAATCCAGAACGATACGCTTACACACTCCGTTGTCAGCACAAATGTAACAACCTCGGAGCTTGATTAAAATAAATATAAGTAGAAGTCGGCTTCTTCTACTTCTATGCAGCGCCGAGTGGTTTTATCGTGATACCGCCACCCAGAACAATCGCACGCACGCAGGCAGCCAGTGAATAGTAATTGGAGGCGCATTGGTCGGAGGAAAACATAGAGTGCACCGGTCGAATGTTACCACACAAAATAATTAAACGTTGGGATCCCCGAACAAAAATTCCTCATGAGAAAACGGTACCGGTCAGCATAGTGTCCACCCGAAGATGATATTTTCGAATCCCGCAGCGGTTACCGTAAAACTTTCATGCCTACTTTCAACTAATAGCTGAGTCTCTCCTCCATGATGAACTTAGTGTATTTCCAACACCTTCTACCCGCATATACGGATGTCCATTAGTGCCAACCGTAGACAGATCGTAAAACGTGGTTGCCCAATTTTAGTGCTGATCCACGTTTTCCGTTCGATTCAAAAAGGACGGTAGCATGCAGTAAGGGAAAACTATACATCGAAAATTCTCGTTCTGATCACCGGAGGACTATTTCCCAGCATTCCAACAATATCCTGCAAAGCTGCAACTACCTTTTCTGTTTGGGAGTATATTGGAAACAGACCAATTCAATAAAAGGAAGTAAAAGATTATTTATTTGAATCACAACTACTTGTAAGTAGTAGTGTGGAGTGTTATTGATTTTGATAGATTGCCAGTCAGAATACAGATTCACGCACAAACCTCGGTTCTTTCAGTTAATACTACACTCCGGAAGAGAGATTCGAGGTTCCCTCTCGTTAGAGCTTATCGGTGGTGCATATTTACTAGTCTACGGGGATTTCAACTGACGAACATGACTCGGAAACTGCCACCATTAAGCTCGTCTTTTGTTACACGTCACTCATATGTGGCACTACTGTTACCGACCTGCGACTAATTCGCTGATGCCACAGTAAACACCATCGACCAAGGTACCATCGCATCCATCAATCGTGAGCTGGTACTCTTGATTGACCTCAAAGATCACACGCACAATGGATTCCGTTTTCGATAAATGAGCAAATTATCATATCCACCACCATCGTCATCATCGCGAAGCGAGATACAGTGAAGCGAACTTCACTGATCGCTGCCAAGCTCACGATGTACACAAATCAAGGGATAAAGCAAAAGATGGGGAGGGATTTGACCTCATTGGAGGGAGGCAAAGAAAGTGAATATCTATGGTAAGCACACAGAGTACACAATTTTCAGGCATTCTGGCCTGACAAAAAATGAA
>UZAN01051677.1:0-18614 GCA_900618425.1 Echinostoma caproni | reverse complement strand
CTGAATAAATTGGTTCAGAAAGAAGCCAGTGATGACGAGGAGTGAAAATGCTTTTGGCGGTGAACCACGATTCTCTATTGGCAAACTAGTGCGGTAGCTTTTGTGTAGTTGTTTATCCATATCACACATATTCTCTAGCCTTTATTTAGACGTATACAATTTTTCCATGCGGTAGTGTGGTAATCAGAATAGTACTAAATGTAGGAATACGAGAACCCTTACACAGAACTAGATTTACTCCAACCCGAAATGTGGACACCAATGAAATAAACGAGGAATTGGTAGCAGCAAACGCTAATGTTTAATGATGGAATTAGATCATGTGCTATGGAATGTAATAGTCCATATGATTGGTTGAACGGTCGTCCTCCGATCATGTAACCGTTTGCACCGACGCATTACATGTACTCATTCGGATGTCATGTTTGTCCGGTATACCATTGGTCGAGCTTCCTGAACGGTGATTAGATGACATAAAGCTGTACCTGGTCGTGCATGGATTGCGGTCACGGAAGTCTGAATCACCACAGGTAGGTATGGGGGAATTGGATTGGTCGAAACTTGTGGAATTTGCAGAGTGGTTTAAGCGTACCTTGTTAAAACGGCCTTCGCTCACTGACGATATAATCTGATCGGATGCTGTCGTTTGCTATCACACCACCGTTACAGTCCCGAAATTCTTGTGTCGTTTGGATTGCATAACATGGCCATTTTAGGCCCATATCCGTTCGATGGCACAGTTGATGGAACACCTTAGCTATAGTTGCATTTAACGCTGGTAACAGTATATTCAAGCACCAGATACAGAGCATCTTCTCAGTATCCTTGCCCCTGAGTCCTCATGATTGGGTGGTGGTGGCCTGGTGATGGCGTCACTAACTTACCATCCCGGAGAACGTCTGCTCGGATCTCACCACCATCATCGAACTTCTCTGTATTGCATGGCAGTCCGCTGATCGATCGCTTCTCTCTTCCTGACAATTGTGTCTGTCTTTTCAATAAAAGGAATAAAAGATGCAGAAAACACTCGAAAAAAGGAAAATTCTCTTTTTTCACTCAGTTATTGCTTTGCAAGCCGATTACAATTGCCTGGATTTTGGCTGTTTTTTTGTTATTTACTCGAATAGGTTTGGATTTGGATTTTTGTACTTGCTAAATGAAGGTCAGAGCCTCGACCAAATTTGCAACAATCGTATCGCCAAGTGTGCCATATCAAATATTCAGTTCCACATTTCCTTCAGACAGAAGATATGGCCCACGTATCTACAGTAATAATCCACTCCATTGATGACTGTAAGTATCGGGTCGGTCTCGAATTTCCGCGTTAAAATATCCATCAGGACTGACCCTAAAGATCCCCATGGCGACTCCCTCTTTTGGCGGCAGTTATTATTACCAAAAAACAACTGCACCTTGAATGTGTATCTGAGTACCACTAAGCTTGATCAACCACAATTACTATGTGAGTCCAACATAGTTTTTATTTTTCACGTTTGTTAAGAAGCGCAAACGTCATCGTCCTCTTTATCCAACTTGTCACAACAATTCGGATTCATGTGACTGGCAAACCACACAGACCAAATGAGTGGGACCGAACACTAATCGGATTGCGATACTACGTTCACAACAGACAGGAGCGAGACATTATGCGCGAAGCTAGCGCACGAGAACAAGCAGTTGCAATTTGAGTTTTAGCGGCTTGTATTCCAAGCACCCAATGGTGATTTTGAACAAGCGCGAGTCACCACACACTACCACTCTGTTCAGTCGGTCTAATGCGTGAAGAAGGATCTACCACGACTGATGGCATGTTGATTCACATTGCGGTTAACAAACTCTTACATACCGGTCATCTAAAACCGCACTGAAATCGTGGCAACTAGCTACGCGTGATCGAATGCGCACTCGAATCCATAAGGTGTTTGGTTGCCACAGTTAATTAAGAAGTTTTCAACTGTGACTAGCTAGACTATTGCATGATCGATGTGGATGAAAACTGAATTGCAAATGCACTGGCTCGGATGACACGTTAAAACCCGATCAGACAGATAGACACGTCGGAGCACACCGTACACGGTCGATCCGTACAAGTACATCGAAAATCATATCATCATCAATCCAGACACCGTGTTCTTATCTGAGCTGACACGTGACTTTCGACGCCAACAATGAAGCCAGCGTGTGACATCACTGTGAACACTCACAGATCGCGTATAGAGCATCCGATCAAAATGAGTAATTTATTCTTCGTATAATGCATCCCGGTTAGGTCAGCAGAGAGCGAAGTAATAGTAGTTCATGCAGTGACAATCCCGATTAGCACAAATTTGGTCCAGGCAGTACGATCAAATGAGTTCACCTGGAAAGGTGGAGGAAAGGACAGAAATCACCAATTCCGTCGAATTGTATCAGTAGTGAATATCCTAAAATTTGAAACACTGAGTCCCTTTATCCATCGTATCAAGATGTCAACATTTCGTGTAATCTTCGCAATCGTTGAAGTAAAACAAGCCAGCACGTCTATTGCACATTGGACTTGTAAGTCCTAGTGAACCGACATGTATAGAAGATAGACAGGAGCCAATAGAAGTAAAAACAAGAGGTCAACTCCATGGCAAGTGAACTGTTTGGATCAACAACCTTTGGTTGGATAGAACAGGATTATGTAATGCGATTAGCAACGCCTCACACTTATTGCCAACATTTTTGCATTGCGGTTACGTTACAAGGGTTTGAAAGGGGAAGCGGAATCAATTGTGTTTGATTGTCATGATACGTTGTGCAATTGGTGACCCTGGGTTACGTGTGGCCGCCTGATTACTGGGGTTGAGTTGCGTCAGCGACTTTACCAACCACTTTGGAATGTGTTCGGCCATTCGCTTTGGTAGTTGGTCAGTTGGTCCTTTAAATGCGATGGAGATGTTTGTGATAACCGGTAAAGAGCACTAGACAGCTGTTTCGTCCTGTTTGGGACTCGTCAGCAGTGCGCACTTTTTGTGTGCCTGTCAGTACTCTAACCGCGAACATTCGGGTCGAGATTTCAAACCCATCACCCCTGAGCTACACGGTCGACGGTTATCACCCTATGCGAATGGCTCAATCAATTTAGATGGTCATTGTTTGGATTAGCCCATTCGGTTTTTCACAGGCACCAGGCACTGTTGATGATGAAGTTCGGTATGGGTTTCACTCACTGGGAGATCGTTAATTCTCCAATATTTGAATGCATTTAAATTCAGTGGCATTAACGATTTCCCAAGGAGTGAAACCCTCACCGAACTTCATCATCAACAGTACCTGGTGACCATCTAGACGTTTGGTTTTTCCTATGTATTCGTCACCGCAATTGCAGGTGAGCTGGTAGACAGTGTGAGACAGAACTGGATTGCCACCCATGTGCACGTTTCTTCAAATCGATTCCACGAGTAGAGGCAATAAATCGAAGCTGAGTAGCTGGGGATGTGGGGTTGAGAGCTGACCTTGACTTTTGGAGCACATCGTTCAGAAGATAATCACTCTGTAATGCAAAACTGTTGGCAATAAGTGTGAGGCGTTGCTAATCGCATTACATAATCCTGTTCTATCCAACCAAAGGTTGTTGATCCAAACAGTTCACTTGCCATGGAATTGACCTCTTGTTTTTACTTCTATTGGCTCCTGTCTATCTTCTGTACATATCGGTTCACTAGGATTTACAAATCCAGTGTTCTATAGACGTGCTGGTTTGTTTTACTTCAGTGGTTGAGAAGATCACACGAAATATATCTTAAAAGCCTATAGAAGCTAATTCATGATTTCTATCAATGTTGTACAATAATGTTACCTGAGATTGCAGTTTAGTCCGCTTTCATTTGGAAGGCTCATAAAATCTAGGCAGATTTTTCCAATCTATCAAGCACATCTAATTATTTCTGACCTGAAAATTGGAATAGTTGATGGAATTCAACGAAAGATCTTCAGCTGAACAGCTGTCTTTAGCAGAACATGGAACTACTACTTTTCGCCCCACTTTGAGATGCTCGAACATTTCTATCGTTGCTGTCTCCGGGGCGTTTCCCGTGTCCGGTGAGTGATGCCAAGGTTCTATAACATGCATTGGTCTTTGATAACCGTCTTCTTATAGTTGTAATTGCACTACACTACTTTCAGTGGTTTGGGCGTGCACCACTTATTCGCTCCAATGTACCGCTTTTCATAACAGTTACCGCTTGCGACTTCGGGGTACGCCTAGAAGGAGTGTCTGAGCGTTCATTCCATTAATTGGAATAAAAAAGAGACCTCAGTGGGTGTTTCCTGAGTTCTCATTCGGGCTCTGAGAGACAAAGAATTCCGTTAGTTAGAAAGTTCAAGGGATAAAGTTTTGAAACAAAATACTGTCGGGATCGTTGAAGGAATTCATTGGTGAATGCCAGTAACCGCCTCCTTAAGGATCATGGAGGAGCATGCAAACTACAAATACGATCGTTATTGCTTATACTGTAAGTAAGATGAAAACAAACAAACCCCCTATTCCGGATATTTATAACTCTTCTTTGTGTTGTAAGTATATTGTTTTTACCACACCTGTTTCAGACAGGTGCGGACTCCATGTTGGACGATGACAAACCCACCCCTCTTCGAATAAACTACACCTGATGGCTCACTTTTATTCTGGTGATTTTTGTCTGAATAGTGGCCAATCATTGTTTTTACTCATGTTCTATCACAAACCACAATGGTTCGCTCACTCGGCGTCGCACAGATACCATGGGTTTATCTATCTGCAGGGCAATGATCTCACGGTCGTTCGGTTTTCGTCTGTTGTGCAATGTTCTTTTGTATTGCAGTACCAATATCCATTTGCTTGTTCAGTCGATTTGTTTGACTGGAGACAGATGGACGTACGGTTGTCGATCGATTACGCGTCCGCAGATGCACGCGGTGCGTGTGTCTGTCCTCCGTTAGTTGATTACACTTGAGTCACAAGCATCACCCTGTCCCGTTCGGTTTGATCCCGTTCCCGAGCGGGTCCCAGTTTGTAACTAGCCTGTCCCATTGGTGCATACGTGCTTTTACGTTTTCACTCGTTTGTTGGCTGCTACCACATGTAACATTTCGGTGGATTTCCTCGGTTGTTACAGTGAAATAGTATCTGCCAAGCGAAACTGCGTAAACAATCAACTGTGGTTCAACAACTAGCCGAGACAGAGGCCAGATGGATAATAGATAAATGTAACTAATCACTTCGTAATTGATCGTCCGGTAAGTTGNTCTTCGCTCTAATTCACATATGGAATGAATAATTTTTCTGGCGAACAGAAACAAAGTGATGCCTCGCTTCTGAACACATAATTTCCGGGCGTTCCCATGTGGTTGTTATCCAGTTACCACGCATAAAATGATCATTAAATTGAATCTCAAAGGACTTGTAGTAGTTAGTTTGAAGTTCTTCTCAGCTCAAGAACCATGGAATTTCCATGGAGTATTCATTGGGTATTGAGTATTATCAATCGCAACCGATTGATGAGACTACTTTGTATCGTTACAAAATTTGTACTACTGACAAACGGTTTAATATTTGCAACGTTTCTCGAGTGGAACAGGTCACCACTGTACGTACATGGGTCCAAAGGTTTTACGTCTCACCCAATTTCGGTTCAGTTTGAATCGCACAACTGGTAACCTTGTACTTTTACCCACCAGAATTGGTTGCCTGTTCTCTCGGCTGCTTATTCGATGGAACTATGCCAGGGATCAGATGGCAGAGGTAACAGGCTGAGAGCAGTACCACAAAATAAACATCCAAATTCTTCCAGTGCGCGCTGATCGAGATTGGATGCATATGCGCCACTCTTCACGCTATTCAGCCACAACACTCTCGATCTATCGAAGTTCATCACAACCACTTAAATCCCATACAATTTAAATTCACGAAATTTTATTGAGCTTCTGCAATCAGAGAGAAGGTGGTACCCACTAAAAATGATCGATCGGGGCAGTACAATAAATCAGGTCTCTTTGAACCAACCAAACCGACGATCCAACAATACCTAGTCCGTTCGAATTGGATGTGGGCGATAGTTTTCTTGTATAAGTACGATCACGGATATGAGCAAGCTGCGTGTCACAACAACACCGCTGTGTAACCTCCCTATCGTGTATTACAACGGAAGTCTCATGTTTTTCGCCTACTTTGACTGTAATGGTAGAAGCCCTGTGCCCTGATGAACATGGAAATATACTGTTGAAGATTCTTGTGTTAAAAAAGTTGATGCTCCAATAAGATGAACTGAAAAAAAACGTGATATCGTAATGGAGGGGGGGGGGAGTTTTTGAATAAAATAAAATAATAAAATTGCACGGTATATTCATTCACGAACTCGATTAGAATTGAAAACGAGGTGTTGGAGTATTTCAATTCCCTTGTGAAATTTCATCATCGAAATACGGTACCTCCAATACGTTTTCAGTGCACATCAGACAAAGATGAGTTTAAACGGTACCGTGATAAGGGCCAATACGCCATAATGCCCCGGGATCAGCAGTCGATGTGGCGTTTTTTAATATTTTTTAAGCATCATGTTTACCCTGCACTAAGCCATTCTTGTCTTAAGTATTGGTACACGTATTTTTGGCTGGTTTGAAGAAAGAAATCTATGGTGTATGCATCAAATCGAATGCACATAGACTAGCTCTGTTAAGAATCAGCGCATTGTCCAATTAGATGGACGCATCTAACATTTACCCAATATTCCCACAATGCACCGAAACATACTTCACGAAGAGTTCATATGATTGGTTACTGACAGGTTCTTTTGCGGTGACAGTGTGGTAATCCAATATTCCGAAACAACACCAACTAGTGAGCTACGCGTTGTAACTTTACGTCAACCAATGGGTAGCCATCATTTTGGACCATTCAAATTTGCACTGGCCTATTTGAGAAGACTACTGACTGGAAGAACGCAAATGCTGATTGCTGGACACATTCTGCATCATTAAATCTTTTCTGTGCATCCTATTTATATGGCATAATTTCTTCTAGTCAACTAACCGTGACTTCTAGGGATTTTTTATCGCGTATAGTATCGGGGACTTTTCCGGAGCTGATTGCGTCTGCTATTGCGATTTAGATACCGATATAAAAGCATGTACAGTGCGACAGGTTTTCAGTATACAACGGGGATAAGAAGACCAAAAAGACATGTGGGAAAGCTGGAAAATTTCTAATGTATCTTAAAAAATTTTGCAGTTTATATAATCCCGGAAAACAATGTACTAGTTTTTCGATAGTAATCTGATACACCAGCTTGAAGATTTGTACGAGATGGTGATTTGATATCCACTAGGCTCAATACTACATCATCAGAGTATTTAATGCAAAGCGAAAATAAAAAGACAGATAAAATAGCACGCGTTTTCAGTATTAGATTCAGTGACATTTAATAAGCACTGAAAGAAAATTGGCCGACTCAACGTGTGCATTGATCTTAGCCCCAACCTCAGTTTCGGACAGACAAATGGATGAACTGTGTTCTTTGAACCTCCCTCAATTTGTGCCAACATCATCATCACATCTGGTTAGACACTCATCGGAATTGATCTCTTTAGATTTTAACTGCCATTTCTCCAACGCCACACTTCACTCCCTCCCCGGACCATCTTTATTCAATCTGCGCAGGTTCAAAAGAGATGTGGTTGTTCACTTCCAAAAGATGAGAGCGCCGAATTGGGCGATGTTGTCCCGATGATAACATCACCAAATTATCACCCCGGAGGACGTTTGCTGGAATCCCACTACCACCGTCTAACTTCCCCCACACACACACACACACACAAACACTCTCTCTGTGTTGTATGGCGGCCNCCCGCCCCCCCCCCACACTCCTGAGAGTTGTATCTATCGATTCAATAAGAAGAAGTAAAAATGAAAGAGAAAAAAGCTATCCTTTGATGACCTGAGGTACATGAGAGAACAAATGGATACCTAGAGTTATGTGTTATTCGTTTAGCAACGGTAAAAGCAGTCGCAATCAAAATACTGAATCTATCTCCAAGTAGACAAGAAACTGGTTGCAACACTCCAGCTGCCTTGCCCCCAATCATCCTGCTTTAAGGACCCTCACCATGACCTCAATCACATTACGATGACATGACATGGCGCGTGAATAAACGACCTCGGGTATTTGCAGCAGGGATCTTGAGTGTTAATCCCCCATTCCATGTTTTCCCCCGGAACTTGACAGCCAATGCTGTTCTTTCTCATTTTCTTCATCAACCAGCTACATTCTCTCTTTACCTCACACATACAAATAACTGAAAATGCCCGAAAACATGCTTGTTCACTGTATTGTTTGTCTTGTGATAGAATTATAGGAATCTCTCACGAACCGCGAGAAACTTGAAAATTTCAACACCTAATCACCAGTGGAAGCCGGATTTAACCACAGAAAAGGTTCACAAGTTTACTCATAGCACCCAGCACCCATCATACTAGGGAATACGTAAGAATAACCAGACAACTGAGTGATCCGCAATGGTGAGAATTGTGAGACTGGAGTTGGGCAAACAAATTTGACTGGTTTAAGCGCTGCCGTTACCGCTACCGTCACGGCATAGTTTCTGATAAATACCTCGCCCATGGTCGACCATTCTTCAACACTTTCGCACTTTTATTCCCAATTGACATCTTTCTTTTTGCAAATACTTTACATATTTTTCACATCAACTTCTCCCAATAAGTTTTGTTGTTAATCCACCGACCATAGTGCATACCCACCCACCCATCCACCCATCGACTTGCACACAAAAGACGAAAATCCATTGATTACTTCATCTATGTACATCCCCGGCACGTTCAATAGCAAATAAATAAAATTCTTTGCATTTCTACTGTTATTGTTTTTATTACCATCAGCCAGTCTGTCAAACTTTCCCATGCACACTTAATTTCGTAATATGCGTGCCAGTGAAGCAGAATATAAAATGCTCAGACTACATTCGAACACGCTTAATCCATCTGGTTCGTAAAGCATCCGTGGGGTGACACGCCAGTGTGTGTATGTGTGTGTGTGTGTGTGTGTGTGTGTGATAAGACCAGGTGAACCATGCAGAGTGCGTGAATTCTTATCATTGTTTGAATTTCGGTTGAAATGCGCAGTCTCTCAGTAGTACAGTACAACGAAGCAGTTACATTGATGGTTTCGTATAAAGTACGCTCACGTAGAATATCACGCACATGCATTCAGTCTGGAGTCTAGACGGTCAATAACATTTTCATCTTGGACACTTTATACCATTCAAAAAACTGAACACCTTAAGGCTCATCAACCCCCTCCCCCCACCTCGGGGATTGTTTCTCTGAGTGCTGCTCGCATAAACCGGTTAGATATCGTAACAATCAAAAGGATGCCTAAATTAGTAGCGAAATACATCAAACCGAATGCCGACTGACCGCTCGTCCGAAATTGATCGGTAATCTATTCCACGTGATATAGCGTCTTATCTATCTCAACCAATGTTCGACGATATCGAACTAGTTTTCAATATCTTGCCCAAGGTTCACCCAGTAAAATTCCCCCAGTCAGCCGTTTGCATTCAAACCTGGTGTTCTTTTCCCAGACAAATTCACAACAGCCAATCGCAACAGATCGATCATACCAACTGAAATTATTCCAGTTCTTGTTGTCGATAATCTAGTTTGGTGTATTGATTCAATGCTTTTTGTGATGTTGATTAACCCGTAGCGGGAATACAGACGAACATAAGGGGAAATGTGGCGAGCCTGTTTGCGCGGTATTCGATTGTGTCCGTGATGCGGCGTACGTTCGCAATACGAACACTATCCAGAACATTGCGCCATCGGTCCCTGGATGTAAGCCCAACGCTAGCGTGAATTTGTCGGAACAAATAAACCATCCGCCGATTCAGTGTTCTGCGAAAAGCATACAACAATGAGCTGCACACATTCGATTTGTACCACTTGAATTTGAAGATGTGCGCCTAACTTTCGGATTAGCAACTCGTTGCGATGATCACGCTGCAACACTTGTGAGCGAGATCAAATGACGCCCCACACCCACAATCATTTGTTCAGAATCACGTGCACAGCCACGCATATGTTCAGATTTTCGGAGTCAAAATGCCGTTCTGCATTACCACACGGAATCGATCGTGTGCATGAAAACAAGTGCTCACTGACACCAACAGGATACCAGCATGAACAACGACAACCGATATCATCAGAACGACAACACGTGCAATTAGAATCATTTGATTTACAAAGTGCAGCCAAACGGATCGATAAGTCAGTGAGAATCGGAACGAAATAAACAAGCCGAGTTTGTAATTCTACTCCACTTAGGTGTCAAGCAGACCGTTTAAGGGGAGAATTGAATGAAAAATAAAATAAATGAGTGCATGGCTTTCAAGCTTGACTTCACGAATTTGCACACGGGCGAACAGGAAAGATTTTGTTGAAGCTCACAACTGAATGTTCTTTTCAGTTCCCGATCAGAGCCAGTAGGATACGTTTGTAGTCTCCATGTGTATCGTCCTACAACATGGAGAGAACAGTTCCACGGGGAAAGCGGGGTAGGGCGGGGGAGGAACAGACGATAATGCGGTGAATTTTTGCCTGATTTCTTTTCAGCGAACGAAAAAGCTCAACTAGTAAAGAAACAAACAAACAAAAAACAATTCTGGTTTTGTTTACTTCACACAAACGTCTCGTTGCGGGGTCAAAGTGGGACAACAAACGAAGTTGACCAGGTCAACAAACGTTTGCACTTCAATCCATGGATGTTTCCGGCCTATATACACCACTCGCTTACATTGTGAGGTAATATCACAATCAAATTAATAGTCCTGTTTAAGATAATGGATGAGGTCAATCAATGAGGGAGGTTGAACAAGTTTCAATAGTTATTTCATTACACACTTTTGCGCGATGAACAGCCGAAAGGGTAAAGCTTTATTGATTCATCTTTTGTCTACTCATTACAACCGGTTATCTAAGATCTGAGTAACAAGCCACATTAGGTCCCACTAGGATAAATGTGGTATTGGCACGGCTGCTAACAACCAAAGTTGGGCGTCGTTAGCGGAATCAAACCACATACTTTATGACCAAAAACACGCCAATGACAGCACCGATGATAGCAGCATCGTCTGAATATTCTCAACACCACCACCTTCTCAGCGCAATGAAGTTTCTTGAGGAGCAGAACCATATGCTCTTGACGGCTTCTCCAGGTCGAGGATAGGGAAAAAACCGACAGTTAGAGGTTAACCGGGATTACTATGACTTTAGGGTTACTGGCTAAGCGATTGAGGACGATCAGAAGCAGTATTCGAGGATATGGTGAGCTTACCTCCCGGGCAAGAATTCTCCACAAGAATACCATGCATATTTGAGGATAGCGCTGTGACGTGGTGAATGCGACCCGTCGATGGATACGGTGTCACTGACTCTTGTCTAGTTCCATTTAGTCGACACGGCTTGTGAGAAAAGATGAAAGAACCAAACAACTGACTGCCGGCTCACCTATAACAACGCGGCTCTCATAGAGTTCGCCCAAAGACTAGAGCGTATCCATGGATGGGGACAATTGAGTACTACAACAGTCCACAAAGCAAGCAACTATGGACTTTCTCCAACCCTCGAGCTCAGGTTCTTCACTGCAGTCTATGAGAACTGATGACCTAGACGGGACACATATGAGTGCTTCACTAAACCCTCTTCATTTTATCGTCACTCCGCTGTGACAGATCCATCTTCATCGGAAACCTCAGCGGATTGTAATAGCAGTAAAAGTGACTCTGAGGAAAATTTTAAACCTGTTCCTTGGCATTCGGCTACGACTAGCTTCCAAGCTCAACTAAATCCTCCTCCACCGGTTGACGCTCTTCTCTGTTTTCGATACTCCTTCGGGTTAGCCACATTTAATACACAAACCAGGGTGTGCATAATGCAAACGAGGCGGTTACCTCGTATCCTGATCGATGTGTACCGCGATCGGGAAACCCGCATCCAAGAGTTCAGATCTATTATCCGATTAACGCTCCAATCGAATCAATCCACGAAGTTTAACCTGTGTCTGTCGGAGCACCTGGATGCTGAGGCTTCTGGTCTTGTTGGTTTGGACGTAACTCCCAATGAGTCAGTTGAAGCCGCACTGCCTACTTGGATCTCAGATAACAGTGTTTTCAACGTGCACTGGAGACAAAACGTGCCACCGCTATGGGGAATTCTCGTCAGCTGTTCCGGGTCCCCGGGAGGAGAGCATCAGGCGTAAGCGAATCGATGTGTTCAATCTTACGACTTGTCGATACAAAATCAAAAATGGCGTCTTGCACGCTGGGCACAATTTAGTTGACCGTCATGGTCAGTCTCATCCAAAACTGCTCCAGCACACGAACCGTGGTTAGTTTCGACAGACCTACCGTCTGAGGCGGAAATCCGCAAGGAACTAAAAAACCCCTAGACATTAGGAAACGGTGGAGTCAAATGTCAATTCCCCCATCTCTATTTAAAAATGGTGAAATAAAGCTTGTTAGAGAACTACCAGTTCTGTTCTCCAAAGTTCCATGCACCCGATCAGGTTACCTCATTGTGGAAATTGATTGTGATTGCACCAACTATAAGGTGTATGAGCCTAATCCCGATGGTGTCAAAGCCGTTAGCGTACATTATTTTAGCAGGTTGCACAATATGCCGGAAGAATAAACCCTATGGTGAATGCCTAGAGAAAAACTCCAACCTCCAAAAGTTGCCAGAGTACTGTCATGTTTACTGGGGCCCAATGATGATTGTGCTCTTATACACTCGAGCGGCGTTCGACTCCATCGCTGGGACTCCATATTAGGACCGGATTAAACACTCGTTCCTTCAAAATATATACATTACCGAAAACGGTAGTAATGAATTTTTCCATTATAAAAATGCTACGAAACGGATTTTAGGGGCTCTAGTGAAAAGGAAAACTTTATCCCCTTCTTTAACAAAACATTACGTCACAAATGTCTTTGGAATGAGTTCTGAAACATTAATTGTCTAGTTTTCGGGGGTAATGGATCACCAATGCTATGTTTCCGTAAAACGGATTTTCATGCCTCGCTTCGAATCAATACCTACATGCTTCAAAATTCGAAACTCCGTTGGACTTACCGCAATCCATTGGGCCAAGGATTTCCCATTCTCCCGTTGAAACTCTTCCTTAATTTGACCCATATCGACCTCGCAGCGAGTGACCACAATACGGATCAGTTTGTGGTCTCTCGTTNTTCAACTCATAGGCGAAATATTTTGGTTTGTTGCGCATGCAACGAGCTGTTTTATTTGTCCGCGGAGAACAAAATCACATAGGGACGGAAGGAGGGAGAGGGGAGATGAATAACAATTAGTCACAAAAACAGTCGGAAATACACGAGCAAAATGAATTGTTGTAACACGACGTGTCAGCAAAAAGTATAAGACAGAAAACCCCTCATGGAACACAAGAGGCTGCTCCAACAATAGATTTATAGTATTGAAAACTCACTGATAGCTAGAAACGATCTGAGCAAGTCGCCACTCATTTCCGACTTCAATGCCTGTTCAAAGTCCTTCTTGCTCACTTCACCGTATGCCTCAATCACAGCGCGCACGTGCTGGGGCGACTTGGAGGCGAGAATTCGATTGAATCTGTGTGTAGAAATGATGTGAGTTCGAACAGTCATTGGTTTAGGCACACCGGAAGAGCACGGTCTCAGTTGTTTACGTAATTAAAAGTTAGACACACGCGAATCCATACGAAAAATATAAATCGACAGAACAGTGTCACACAAAGGAGACAGTTCTTACATCAGTCATTCCCTGAAGCTATTGATAACTGATCTGTAACTATCCTAAACCAGGGAAGAGAATGTTTCCATACTTGGATGCCAGTTCTTGGTTATAAAGATTATCGGACCGCGAGTTGTTTGACACTATCTGGAATCAGACACATGCGCCATCTATATTAATTTTAATTTTAACAGACCATCCTTCGGACTCCCTCTCCAAGCGTTATGTTCAGTGGATCCAGTTACCCAATGCTGTCGGATGAAAATAAATGGCTGACAATATCTGAAGTCGACATCTGAACAAACATCGGTTCGTCATTCTGGTCAGCCCCGATGTGAGATGGTTGGCACAGTGATAATACAAGCGAATTTCATGAGATGGACCACTACTGATGAGCTCAACACCTTTTCCCATCAAGCTTTAGCCAAAACCCGCAATCCTTTAGCCTCAACCTACATTCCTTTAGCCAAAACCGCAATGCTTTAGCCACGACCCGCAGCCCTTTAGCCTCGACGCACAACCTTTGGTCACACCGCTGTAGGCGATTCAGAACAAAAACTATCGGTATATTCTGAGGTCAACGAATGTTGAAAAAATTTACATTTTACAAATTTCCATATTGCAAAGCTTGACTAATAAATGAGGTATGACGATCGTATGCCGCGCAGTTGACTGTAGTAACGGTATCAAATGCCGGACCACATAGTGATTGGAGTAGGTTTAGACGATGTGCCCGTATCGTCATCTCGTATGGCTTCACTGTTTTCAGTGAACCAGTTTTTAATGTACTAAATGATAAGGGAATTAAAAGAATAAAATCTCCCACCTGTTTGAATTTACTGAAGACCTCTTCCAATGGTGGGAGAAATCGGACATGGTGGTTGGTATTTAACTGCGCATCCAAAGCTCTCCGATGAACGGGCGCATTGTCAAAGATAAAAACTACTGGGACACCCGTTTGCTCAGCAGCGATTAGTGTAGAGCAGCTTGATAGGAACCCATTGAAACATGCCAACTGATCTTTGGATGACATTGATATTTAAGGATACCGGCGACAGATGAACATGCTATTATTTTCAAGTTTTACGATCGTCATACCTCATTTATTAGTCAAGCTTTGCAATATGAAAATTTGTAAAATATAAATTTGTTCAACATTCGTTGACCTCAGAATATACCGATAGCTTTGTTCTGACTCGCCTATAGCGGTGTGACCAAAGGTTGTGCGTCGAGGCTAAAGGGCTGCGGGTCGTGGCTAAAGCATTGCGGTTTTGGCTAAAGGAATGTAGGTCGAGGCTAAAGGAATGCAGGCTCAAGGAATGTGTGTTTTGGCTATTGGATTGCGGGTTTTGGCTAAAGCTTGATGGAAAAAGGTGTAGTAAGAGGAAAACCCAAGTCTCGAGGTTCCCGAGTTTACGGTTTGCTTGCATGAATTGAGTATTGTGGGCGTGAAGTGGAGTCATCTCAAGTCAACTAATGAAACGTGATCTACTGAAGACCTGCAACAAATAGAAATACAGTTAACTATACAAAACGAGCTGAAAACAAACAGTAACTGTCACGTTTTCCAACCAAATATATTTACCAGTTGCAACTGCTTATCGAAGGAACCTAAACACGTGACTTATCGGGTATTTAGTGGACCCGGGGCTAATTCGACCAAATTCGTTAATCACATACGAGCTCCCTTGCTAGAAGAATTTTGAGTTTGCATCGAACTACAAATGAACGGACCCACCTAGTCCCTTCTTGGTGAGTCACATGAATTGACTCATCGTCAGCTACAATCACATCGGGAATGACAATCCGAGGTGCATGTGAGACTCGTGTGAACTAAAACCGACACCGTAATTGCCCATCAGTTGCACGTGAAAGCGTCCCCTGTCTCGAAATGAATACTCACGTTCAACACAAGTGAAACGTCTTCCATATACTGCACTTCACCACATACGTGGATCTGGAGACATGTAATCTGTAGTCTACCAATAAATCAACAATCGCAAAGGGTCTCGACCGTTGAAGATCGGATGAAGCCAGCTATCAGTGATATAAAACAAACCACACTATCCCGTCAACTTCACGAAAATGAGTGAAATAAAACGACCGAACTGCAAGCACTCCGTAGAAAAACAAAATAGAAGATTGTAAGGAGAATTCAGTTGCTATTCGCTCCTGTACTAGAATGAATTCGTGTGAAGAGAGTATCAAAGCGATACTATCGACAAAATCACAGATCACATTCTCTTTTATTCGCTCAGTCGATATGCTTTTGGCACTGAATAGTTACGGGATAGTGATTCCCCTAAAGGGAACGACGATATTTTGCCAATCGATTTATCTGATCGATTCAGACAATTGCCGTTCAAGGTCATCTGGATCATGTGCACCGCACAACATTTGCCGTTTGGAATCTAGGGTGAAGTATGTTCGCGTGTATGTATGATGCCTTGGAGTGAAAATAAATTTTCCGCGAATCGGGAAATTCACATTAGACGCGTGTGCCACAGGAATACGCTAAAACTAGCTTCATGCCAGTTAAACACCAATCTTTACAGAAACAGCGCGTACACAAATGCATTCGACCAGAATTGTTATTAGTAATTTGACTACAAAAAGCAGACATTCAGTGAAGTCGTGTGATTCATCTTGTAAACGCGACGTACGCAAAATCCGAGTAGTAGTTAGTGTCCTCGATAATTTGATCGAATGACGCAGATTCTCGCATAAAAAGTTCGTTTATGGAAGTAACTGTGACAGGCAGTGTGAACACTATCGCGTACTAACCACAAGGTGAAAACAATCTGGGTATCAACCACCAAAGGCACGAAGAGAGTCTATTGTGAAATAGAACCCATTTAAATTATTTCCGCATCAACCGGTCAAAGTCGAATATACACATTTTTCAATATGCTATATTGTATGAACATGGTTGAGGGATGATGCCGAAATCTTCGTTCAATCATTGTGATTTAACTAAAAACAACCATGTGACATCATATAACGGCACTTCAAACTGATCACTATTAAGTAGAGAGAGAGAGCTGTAACAAATTTAAAACTACTCCCATTTTTAAATTTTGCGAATACAACAATTACCGACTTGCTCTCGCATCGCAGCTCCTTCGCAAACGACTATTAATTTACCGAAGATGTTCAGAAAGTTCTATGCGTCAATTTTGGAAAGAATGGCGTTCATTTACATTTCCATAGCTACGGGCTCTGTGAAAAGTTTTATATCAACAGAGTATTGAGCTGTTCGATGCATGGATGTGTTGCGCGGAACTTACGTTGACTCATCTGTGCCTAACTGCTTTTCTCCGGCCTGGTACAGAGCCTGTGCATCCTGACGCACCATGTTCCAATCCACATTCGGATTCTCATCGCGATTCGCTTGGACCAGACTGACAAGAATGCGTTTGAAGTGACCGGAAGTCTCACTCATGATATCCTCTTCCAAGTTACGTTGATGCACTATGCAATACGCGAAATTGGAATGGGAATAACGTAGGATTAAAAAGAATGACGGGACTAATTGAACGGAGACTCAAGTGAGATCGGAAATAATTAAAAACACTTTTCTAATGAAGAGAAAATGTATCGTTTGTTTATATATAGGTTTTCAAAGTATGAGATATGAACAATGTGATTTCATCTGCCAATCCGGGTTGAGTAGCATTAGGGGCTAAACAGCGTACAGCTCGTATAGCGCCCAGGGGACGCATTCGATTATTTTGGTGTGCCTGTCAACCACTTAGCACAAAAAGGGGTCTCCCAGCTCGATAGCAGACCCCAAAAGCAGACCCAATCAGTCTCGTTTACTTTCATATTACACACAAAGGTAGTTACGGCAAAATGGTTAAACCCCACAGTCAATGACATACTGTAGGAGGGAAGTTATGTGGAGAACATTCAAGTGAGCACCAATTTGTTAATCCTGTTTTGAAAAGAGTAAGGTTATAAGTGTTTGGAAATATGGATGGGAAAAGTGTTCCACAATTCCACAGTTCCAAGGGACGAAAAAGACCGAAAAATAGAAGTCTAACATCTGGGGACAGAAACCTGATCTGAGTGAATACCCAACAGAGAACGAGATGGATGAGACTTGTACGAAAATGAAATATACCGTTCTTTATTTGCGGTCTCAATAAATATATTGTGAATGTTAATAACACATCAAGGTCGTTAGAAAATTACATTCGCCGACGTTCCAGTTACCGTGGGTAATATTTCTCAAGGCAGGTTTTACAATAAAAAAACAAGAGTAAACATATTTCATAATGAAATCTGCCGTTAACAGAACAAACAAACTGTTAGCCAAAAGGTTAGAAACAGCCGATTCCACCTTGTTGGGTCTTTTCATCACCGTGTGAATTCATCGACACCACAGAGAACCGAATGCCAACACCAATCACTTGCTCACCCTCGAGGACCGGATAAGACTGCTTCGCTTTGTTTACACACACGCCATGACACAATCCGCCATTCCAACCTCGTTACTAATGTGTCATCTCAGTCGGCTGAGTGCTGGACTCTAACGGTCAGAACTCTAACGTCATTACAACTTTTTCAACTTCCAGGGAATCTATTGTAACTTTAAGTGAATTCAACCGATCACATTCCACTAGGAACCCCACAGGATGATTGGTCTTTCGGCCGTCAAACGTTACCGATTGAAGCGGGCCCGAGTGAGGTTGAAAGTTCCGATGGCGTGGGGTGGGGTTGGGTTGGGTTTGCCTGCTCGGCCCCCACCATCCCCTGGGAACGTTATGCCTTTGATCTGTGATCGAGTGAGCTTAAGAAGAGTTTGATC
>UZAN01051671.1:6452-18624 GCA_900618425.1 Echinostoma caproni | reverse complement strand
TTATGCTTATTAGTCAAAGGCTCCGGTTAAGGTTCCCAAAGAAAAACCCCTTCGTTGGTGTGAGCTACCGCAAAGTATGTCGTGCCCTTAAGTCTTAGGCACCCATTTGAACAACCATCTTTCCCATCTGTCTGGTTCTTCTATTCAACCCCGAATGATCCCAGATGCCTCCTATTTACGCCACCCATCGAATATCATTCAGCTCTTTACTATCAAGGCCAGACAATCAGAAGCTATAGGATTTTTAAAGCCAAAATCCCCTTTTCACTCAGCCGCGTTCAATGTCCGTACACTCTATCAGATTGGCCAACAAGCTGCCCTGACAAGAACCCTGAAAACTTTCAATTTAAATATATGCTGTTTCCGAAACACGCATACAAGACCCCACTTCCATTATCTCTGCGTTCTACTGATCCAACCTCAAACACAAGCTTCACCCTTCGTGTGTCAGGCGATTCGGCGTCCGAAGCTCGCGGTGTTGCTGGTGTTGGGATTGCGCCAAGTGCCAAGGCTGAGCGCTCGCTTCTTGACTGGATTCCGGTCAGCCGATTGTGCGCTGTACGTCTCAACGGTTCAGTACGGGCCAGTAGCTATAGGACGTCAGTGCTTACTCGTTGTATCGGTGTATGCACCGACGGATTACAGTACAGCTGAAATCAAGGATGAATTCTACCAGGATCTTTCTCAACTACTCCAAAGTGGTCGATCAACGGGCGTCGTAGTAGTCGCCGGAGACTTCAATGCTCAAGTGGGGTCTCTGGACGAATCAGAAAGGCTTCTTGGCGGACCACATGCAATCCCAGCCAGCCGGACGGACAAAGGAGATCGCCTACCTCAGCTCTACGCGGACCACGGATTGTTCCCATCAAACACGAACTTCTCGCACAAGAGACGCCATCGACTTACATGGAAGCCACCAACCTCTTCACTGCGCTGGACCCAGTTACCGCTGGACGGAATCAATTCAAGACTGCCGCTCTTACTGGTCAACAGCTGTGAATACAGACCACGCCTTGTTACGAGCCAAGTTCTCCTTACGCCTGGCAAACAACCGCAAAAAGCCAACGACAGCGGATACCCACGATACAGTGTCAGCGATTTGTGCAAATCGGCCTTCGAAGCAGAGCTCTCCGTTCACCTATCAGTTCAACCGCCAGTCGAAGGACTCAATGAATATTGGAAGCAAATAAAGGAAACTATGCAGATATCAATAAAAACAACGTCGGCCCCTGCCTCAAGTTCAAAACACAAACGATGGATATCATCGACCTCGGCTGCCCTGCTAGACGCCCGCAGAATCCTCCCTCCTGATAACGCACATGACACAGCGCGCAAATCCCTCAAACACCAGCTCATCTTGAGTCTGAGGAATGACCGTGAGAAGTAGTGGGCAGGAATGTATGAAGAAATAGAGAAAGCAGCGGCTATTGGTAATAGTCGCATTCTTTTCCGTCTAATTAGGAATACAGACGATTTAATTAAGGAATCCGATGGCACACTGATTCACCATCAACAACGCCGTCTTGATCAATGGGCTGAACATTTAGAGGCTCAGTTCCACTGTCTCCCATCGACGTCTGACCTATCACTCCCCACCTCGACAGGGCAAATACTCCCATTTGATGCCAATCCTCCATCTGAAATGGAGGTGTCCCGGGAAATAAGTTATCTCAAAAGGTATAAGGCCTCTGGCCTGGATGGGCTGTTCCCATCGGCGTAATAGATTAATAGAGCAGGTGGATAAGTTTTGTTATCTGGGCAGCTACATCTTACCCGGTGGACGCATCACGGATGAAGTATCAGCCCACATACAGAAGGCTGGGTTGGTATTCACCAATTTGAGACATCTGTGGCGTCGTCACGACATCCATCTGTCTGTGAAGGGTCGACTATATGCTACAGCAGTTCGGCTAGTTCTGCTATACGGCGCAGAAACTTGGCCACTGAGAAAATAGCGTAAAGACTGTCGGTGTTCGAACACCGCTGTCCACGCAGCATTGCACGAATCTGGTTGTGGCAGCCGGACTAGCAATGCTGAGGTTAGGCGCAGAGTTTTAGGTGACTGCGGTCGCCCACTGGAGCAAATGGTCGGCCTCCATAGATTACGTTTTTTGGGCATGTGTTAGGCATGTTACCAAATAGGTCGCCACGTTGAGCGATATTGGCCGAGGCAGGTAGTGGGTGGAATAAAGCCAAGGGTGTTCAAGCTAAGACCTGGCATGAGGGTATGGAAACCCTAGTCAGGAGACTCGGTCACATAGGTCTTGTTAGGCTCCCTGGACGGGAACCTCGGGAGCACCGTAATCAATGGTTAGAGACATTAAGTGATACGGTTGGGAGTCGTAAACAATGGTGTTTGTGCATCTTCTCAATTTCTTTCCAACCTTAGTGCACTGAAATTCTCCACTTTCTATTCGACTCTACTTTCAACCTTCCTGTCTCTCTCCTCCTATTCATCCGAATGGGTGGCGTACGGAAGTGCGCCGGTTAATGTTAATTTTCATGCGAAAGGCTCGTGCTGGACAGGAAAAATTCGTGATCCGCGCGAAGCCAAAGTAGGCGATCTTCGTTTTCCGTCGGGTTGGCTGAGGCTGCATGAAGGCCGTCTAAACCTCATTCTGATTCACCCACAGCTACCACTTGAGTATTGAAGACTCCAGCGACTAAAACATCCGTCGATAGAACACTTTGGAGTAATTGAGGAAGATCTTTGAAGAATTCATCCCCGATTTCATGTGTACTGCAATCGATGAATGAGGAGCAGTGGAGAGACAGTAACCAAAACCGGCACACGGAAGTGCATGTTTAATGGTTTTTCCAACTGAAGCCGAAACCGATGATATTGTCTTTCTCGGTGACAACGTAACGACGATTGAAGAGTAGCTGATCTCTTGGCAATTGAGGTTACTCGTTTTGTTGTGTCGTTTACACCCTAAACGTGCAAGGTTGACAGAAACCCGTTCCTGCACTTTTTTGGATGATAACATCCTGGAAGTAATCGAAAGCTTCCTGTTCCTCGGGAGTTGCATGAAGGCCGTCAGCGGTGTGGATAACGATGTCTTAACGCATAATTTGTTGGTTAATCTGCGGCATCTGTGGCGCGACATATCCCTTTCAGTGAACGGGCGTGTATTGCGCAACAGTACGCTGTACGGCTGCGGGACTTTGCCTCCCTTCGTCTGCGACGAACGTTGCATGCGCAACATCACCCGTGTATCGTGAGAGCATCGCGTGAGTAGCGATGTGGTCAGTTGATGTATGCTAAGATCAGATTGTCTCCCACTGAAGAAAACCATTTCACTCTCATCTGAGGTGGCCAAGCGAGAAAATTTGTCATCACCGCAATTGGATTTCTCCGTTTTCTCCCTTCTTTTGTTTCTTTTATTCTCTTTCAACTCTTGGCTATTTCGCCTTTTTATCTATCTATTCAATTTATATATGAGGACTGTTTGATCATTCCATACATCTTTTTGCGATCAAAACAATTCGCACTAAATCTGGAAATCCCGGGATCGAATCCCATCCGCCCACCGAATCCTGTCAGACGATAAGCTTCATAGAAGAAAAGAATTCATGGTTTGTTAGTGGTGATATAGTTCTAGATTGCCCAGATCCAAACAATTGAATCATCTTGAGGATTAGCAACCAGAGCCTTTGGGTAACCTAGGCGTAAACCGCAAGGTTGCGGGGTGGTATGTAAAAATCTCAATTCCTTAGGGAGCGGTGTCCTGTTCACCTGGTCACTCGCCGTTTGGGTGGGATCAGACGTCCAAGGTACTCAATCGAGTCGGGAACCACTACCACAACCAGGGAGGTGTGAATGTACGTGTGGTTCGCCTCTTTTTGTTTGTGTTGGAATCAGGATTTTTAACCAACGCCCCTAGGTGAATTTATCCTTTATCCTCTCACATCTGCCACGAGAAGGCAATGATTAGAGCTTCCTCAATAGAGACTATTTAATACGCCTGGTCATATGAGAGCAAAGGTTTGGTGATCGGTCGTACTCCAAGACACGCCCACCCCATACTGAGGCGTTCAGAGGCAGGATGGATTTGTCCTTTTGGATGTAACTTGAAAACCTATCACAGTACCATTTGGCTTTACACGGTTTCGCTCGGTCGCAAGCTGTGTTTCCTGTTTCTATGGACTAGTGGTTCTTTTGAACTTATCACCCCGAAAAGAAAATCGGTTTATAGGCAGTTTTTAGCATGCAGTATCCTTGTCAGCTCAGCGTGCGCTCGAAACTTTTTCCTATTTAGTAGTGATTGGGAAGCTACACAAACTTTCAGGATACTGATGTGCACGAATGCTCTTCCGTTGGCCTTGTGAGGTACACCAAATTTGGTTTCGATTCAACTGAAACAGGTGTAATATTGCTTAATGCTGCTCTTGTTCTTAAATCGTCCTATTTCCTATGCGAAGTAGAATCAGGTAGGGAGAACGGAAATCGTTGAATTTCAACCACTGACTCCGTGATAATGAAACATATTCTTTCTTAATTTTTCCTATTAATTGTCAATCATTTCTCTTCACTATTTCAACCTATGTACTCCATTCGTCTTTCTCACCATTCAGCATGTCTGCCTTAAATGAAGCGGGGAACCTGGCTGATGAACCTCGGTAAGCCAAATATATCTTTATACATAATCTGTTTCCGGTCGCTTCGTTTCATTTTGTTTCGAAACAACACAGAAATCGGGTTGGACTTGGTTTTGTGATCAGAGCGATGCTAAGTCGAATCAAGCAAAAAATGTGAACGATCAGATTCAAAATAGAGCAGAGTTGGATGCCAAACGCGTCCAAATTGCAAGGATATTGGAATTTCTTTTTTCCCGGTTCCGACAACATTGGTTATTTTTAAACAGTTGTCACTGGTGCCACGATCAAACAGAAAAGTGAAGATATTTGATAACGGAGTTGGTGCAAAATGTATTCTCGTACGGTACGTCATTACTATAGGATCAATGGGACTTTAATACCAGTTCTTTCACCGCAGCTCAGTACGGCCCATTCCCTTTACTCCCAAATGCCAATACACACTTTTTATATGTTACTGAGAAACCAAGTGCAAGCGATGGTGCTAATATTTTCCTGCTCTGCGTTCACATACAAGAAAACTGTTCTAGCCCTTGGCATTTCGGTATAATCTACAAGCGGGTGGTTCTTAGTGAGGCAGAGATAAAAACTATCTCTGGCAGTTCCGAAATGTAAATTCTACAAAAGTGGCATCGCATTTATACTCTGCCGGTGTAAAGTTGAGCCAGTGCTATCCGTTCCATCTTGCCTGTGATAAAGGGGAAAAAGAAACGGTAAAGTCGTTGCACTTCGGTTATCGTCAAGGGTCACCAGTTGCGGGAAACTCACCCTAATCCGCAATCCATCGTTTGTTTTTATGTTACCTACTAAGCACGGTTGCCTCTTTCATGTCACTATTAATGTGCTTTATAAAATCGGTTCTGTCTTAGTCACTTCCATCTGTTAATGCGTCCATCATACATGACTTGTAATGCACTGCAAACGCTGTTGAATTCAATGCTGATTCAAAAAAACATTCACGTCATTTTACGCATTGATAACGGAGTTGGTCGAAATGCCTGCTGTACAAATCACGTTGGAATTGCTAATCTGAGCTTTATTTTTACTACTCTTACCCTGAGTGCTCTCGCGGGTGCAGAATGGACAATCTAACGTTTCATTGTTCCCATCGGAACGCTTGGAATTCCGAGTTTGAGAAACGGAGCTCATTAGATAACGCTGTAATACGGTTTTCGATATTCTCATGAGCATAGCGGTATGCTGATGCACGACTGTCTGAATGCCACCATCTTCCCTTCATCTGTTTTTGATGAGTTGCCTTCTGATACCGCTGTTAGGAGCGGCAAAATGGCAAGCGGACTCTTCTGGTTCAGCGGCACTCGACACGAAGGTCATCAAACAACCTGTGAAGAGGATAAAAACCCACCAGATTACAGATTGCCCTCTGACCGACCACAGATTACCAGAAAACTAGTGCGCACGGTCTCAGAATCGTTGTCATAGCCCCAACCGTAGCGTCCCCGCTCTTTTGTCGCTCTGTTTTGATATTTGGCAATAAAACTCCTGTATCCAGCCAGTCACATGCTGAATTATTGTGTATTTTCCGATCTAGAATACCTTTGGACCTCGCTTAATTGAAATAAACTTGATAAATGTCTTAACGAAATTACACGGACAATGAAATAAATTGCATAACCTCTCTCATCAGATATCACGCGAATAAGTCAATCTATTCGCACTGCGATTAAAAGCAGAGGTAATGACTTTGTTGCGTTAAAAAGTCAGGGTTGCAGTCGTATGTATGTGATTGAATTGTTTAGGTTTCCGTTTGTGCATTGAATGACTTTGCACTTCCATGTTCTGATTTTGGTTGATATACTTTAACCATCCCTGGGGAGAAGCGTTATCCAAGTGGATAAGCAGTCACAGACGATCCGCTGTGATGTCTGAAAGCGTGGATATGGATTATGCATGTCGCCCTCTTCCTTATGTCGCAGGGCCTGATACTCATTTGGTCCTTGAACAACATGAGGGTTAGACATTGACTAACCAACAATCCGTGATGTTTCATCTAGTGAGAGGAAGGTACGTAGCAGCCCAAGCCGCTATCATTTGATGTGACAATATGCAGGCGTCTATCTATCACAAATAAGCATAAGAGAAGTACTAAATCAGCCAGCTTTTAGATAAACCCGTCTGGAACACATCGAGCTTTGTGATTATTTTTGTTGCAATGATCACCAAAGTTACGGTCAGGTTTGCAACCGTAAGATTACTAAAGCTGATGGGAAAGACATTCAGTTCATCCACTCTGGCGCACTAACGTGGCTGGCCAAACCAACCAAGAGGAGGCGTACGAACCACACCTTCCCGATTGTGGCAGTAGTCACCGGTTCGATTGGGTATCAACGTGCATTGGGCACCTTGGACGTTTAACTCCATCCAAAGGGCGTATGCTTCAATGAACTGCACACCGGCCCTCCAGGGACTGCGGATGCTGAGCCCCGTCCCGTCTTCTTGCACGTCTGGCTTTCTGAACAAAGGATTCGGGTGAGGACCCCGAGGTTATTCCGCTTCCCTGGTCAGGGCAATCGAGAATCGACATGCCCACAAAACATGAACACATTCTAGGGATCCTTTGTTCATTCTATATGGCACCTTTGCCAGTTCTGAGTAATTAGTTGAAATAATTAAAATAAAAAAGTCACGTTATAGTATCACCTGTTGCGTTTAATCAGCCCCAGAGTTCATGACTAATAACGGTGATACGATGTCGCTTAACGATGCCCATAATGTATGTATCAACCGGCTTTCTGATACAGCAACAACAAAAACGAATGGACGTCTACAGGCACTACGCTACTAATTAATCACGATAAAAGCATGAATACATTTCACAGCTGACAATGGGATCTGAAAGTATGAAAACTAAGTCACTATGCTGTGTAAAAAAGAAACCGTACCTTGTTTTCTACAATGTGGGTCCTATTGAATGCGGCTTTGCCAATGAATTATACGTAAGATCTCGTATGTACCAGTTTATCGGAAAGGCCAGCTGTTCTCCACTTTTGTGTCATCATCATAACAACCAAAACAGTTTTAGGTCATAGTGGACGCCACGTATTCAATTCTGCAATCACACTTATATTCCGTTTTGTTATTTATTTATTACTATTATTTATTATCTATAATGGTAATTCGGTAACCGGGTTAGAAAAATTACCCCAAACGAAAAGTAATTAGCTTTGACATAGAGATTTAAAACTAACTACTGAGTGCAACATTCTAATGTTAAGCTGAGGGCATCATGGAAGATTGAAATTTCTTCTACACACAAAGACGAATTGCGGCTTTACAGTTGAATTTTGCTTGAAGTAAACAGCGGGTAATAATAAATAATGGGAACAGGTAACAGAAGTAAGGTAGTTTTCATCGATCCTATATATTTTGACGCTAATATTCAGATTGATTTATCATACTACTTAAAAGCACATTCTACTGCCTAACATGCTGTGTCAAAGTTTCTGGAGTTTACTCAATTTTTCTATTTCCCGATGTGTGCCACATAGTTGGGGATTGACTGTAGAGGTCCGCATTGTGTTGCTTGTTACAACGGTTTATTTCGTGTTACCTTTCGCGGATTCATCCGCTCCGTTTTTCACTGCACGCATTCGAGTTTATTTTGAATAAACTCTCCGGTCCCAAGCCATCAACGAAGTTCACTGCATTTAACCGTGCAAATTGTGCCCATTTCGATTTGGGTTTGCCGCGTTCGCACACTAGCTTTCGTTTTTCTTCCTACGGAATAAATCAGTTTTAATGCACTGTTCCGGTCCATCACGACGAGACTGCACCTTGACCTGGTTTGATGACTTGTGCCCTTCTGTGACCCAACGAGCTACTCAGGATGGTTTTTATCGAGCCAAAGATCTAATCATATCTAGAAGGTCGAAGGGTAGTGGTCATACAAAGTCCATTTTCTCAATCCTCCATGCAACGGGTTCGACTGGAGTTGGCGTATCAGTCGGTAAAAATGCTGAAGGAGTAATTGATCCAATTAAATGGCCTCCACTCCGCCTCATTCGCTGTCTTGCAATGGGTCTCTTCTTAGAACTAAAGGCTTTGGTTGAGAACCCTTGTGATTAATGACTGGACACTGGCAGTACCCGTCCATCAAACCTCAATGCATACACAAACCAGACATAATTCCATACATCATCGGTCGTCACGGAGGATAATCAGGACCGCGCCGCTCGTTGCATCGAGCACAGTGAGTAGTGGTAAATGGGTCACTGCTTAGATATTCCGACCTTTGTGTAATTCTTCGTGTTCCGCACCCAGTGCTCTCCATTTGCCCTTTCTTCCGGCTTATAATAGTCCTTCAAGGAATTTGGATGTCGCTCACCAAAGGTCATTGCCAACTAGCACTGTAAGTAATTTATCACGAACTAGCTTGCAGATTGGGAAATCGGATGAATCACTGAATCTGAAGGCCTTCAATTTAGAGACTCTGATACAGGTAGGTGAAAAATGAAATCCTTAGGGATCGATATTTGCTGCGTGTCGGAGACTTGAATTTCGGGGTCCTATTACTATAAGCCACTTGAGCGCGCCAGATTTGTCGACGAGATACGTTCTTCGCACATCAGGCAGCGACGAAGCGCGTTCAGTAGGCCAACGCGGGGTAGGTATTGTACTCAGTAACGAGACTGAGTCCTCTCTTATCGATTGGATCCCCGTCAACAATCGTTTATGTGCAGTGCGCCTTCAGGGCTCAATCAGCGTCCGGAAGGGAAGCAACAGCAAAAGGTGTTTGTTTATCGTATCAGCATATGCACCAACCAACTGCAGTCCCACTTCACAAAAGGATGAAATTCGCGACAAACTCGCCTGACTCATTCGGTTTAACCGCAGTTTTGATATTATAGTGCTGGCAAATGATTTTAACGCACAGGTTGGGAAACTGAGCGCATCCGAAGCCAGTCTGGGAGGGCATTTCGCTCTTCCCGCCCAGCAAACAGAAAACGGTGATCGATTACGCCAGTTCTGCGCGTTTCATCGGTTGTTCACATCTAGCACCAACTTTTGACACAGCTCTCATCGAACGGCTACATGGTGTTCTAGTTCAACGGGAACGTTGACCCAAATTGACCACATAGCCATAAGCTACCGTTGGCGTGGTTCAGTACAAAATTGCAGGTCTTATTGGACTACCTGCGTTGAGTCGGATCATGCACTAGTTCTGATGTGCCTCACTCTTCGAGTCATCGGTCATCGGCTGAAATCGCCTCTTCGGTTAGCTCATCATCGTCTGCACGATCCATCTGTCCTCACACCTTATGAGGAGGATCTGGGACAGGAGCTAGGAGAGCTGCGGCATAGTAGAGTAGACCAACAGTGGAATCAAATTAGAGTTGTGATACACTCAGTAGCTAACTTTCCTTGTGGGACCAAGCACAAAGTTCACCGAAGATATTGGATCTCTCAGGAGTCAGTAATCCTGTTGAATCAAGAGCGAAAGATCCCTATCTGCCAGGATAAGCATAGAGACCGGTGGCACCTGCAACGTCAACTGAGGAAGAGCCTTAAGAAAGAACGCGAAAACTGGTGGGCCCAAATAGTTAGTGAAATGAAGGTAGCATCTGCATCAGGGAATAGTCAAAGACTCTTTCACCTGATACTCAGCACCGGAGGTCGTCGCATATCAGTCAGTAAACCATTTGCGATAAAAGTGGAGAGAGTATCCACAGTAAAGAACAACCATTTCACCGCTGGACAGTATTGCGGCCACCAGTTCAATTGGCGCACATCACCGTGGCTAAGTTTAGTTCCGATCATCACAAAAGTGTTAACTTCGTCGCCGGACACCCTTAAGGGAGTTAAATGTCCACAAACAGCTAGCAGGATTCCGACCAGGTCGCGGTTGCATCGACCAAATCCTCACCCTACCTTCAGTCCTCGAATTGCGCTACACACATCGTCGACCAACAATCGCAGTATTCCTTGACCTGAAGCGAGCTTCTGATGCAGTTGACCGTGGATCCCTAATGGGTTCGATGGTACGCAGAGGAATGCCGCAGAAGTATGCAGATCTGTTGCGATCACTGTATTCACATACTTTGGGTAGTGTTAGGGTCTACGGTGGGCTAAAGAAGTCGTTCGAAACCGGGAGCAGTGTTTGTCAAGAGTGGCCTATTTTCCATTCCTGTTCAATTTCATCGTAGATGAGATATTGGAGAACGCACTATGTGGTCTCCAGAATTTTGATATTGAACCGGTAGCTGATGAAAAGCTGTTGGATTTAGAGTACGCCGACTACATCGTTTGTCTGTTCGAATGTATGGAGGATGCGCAAGGCGCTCTTGACATAATTTCAAGTTCCTTAACTCCATTTGGTATGTTCTCTGACGCTTGATGGTCAAGAAGTAGCTATATGGAAATGTTTGTCCTTCTGAGTTGCGTGACAAATAACGGGAGCATAGTCAACGACGTAACCGCCTTTCCTAGGCTCAAGCCGCGTACGCAAGACTGAAACACCATTGGTACAGATGTGATGTTTCCCTGCAACTGTTAGGTTGTGAATACCGTGCCAATGTGCGGTCAGTTCTGCTTTATGGTTGTGAGACCCTAGAAGTTTAGAAGTCTTAGATTATCGATTTTTATGTAGTTTGGCGCGTTTGGATGGAGCGAGTGTGTAAGCAACTCTGAGGTAAGCTGTCGCTTACTTAGTAGTGATTCGATGGAGAATTGGTTGTCCAAACGAATTCACATTATTCGGCTTTGCTGTTTGGGACACGTATTGTGCATGCCCAGTTATCGTCTACACAGTTGCGGCTCCAGGTTGGAAGAAACCATGTGGAGGTCAACAGATTGCGTAGAAACGAGACATGAAGAAATGCACAGAGCGAATAGGCAGAACAGCTGTCCCGTCTTCCAGGTTGGGGTTCAAAGGACCCTCAAACTGGTTTGTTGGAGACACTGAAAGATATTTCCAGTAACCGACAGCAATGGTGTTCTTGTTTTCATTTCTTACAAGGTCGGAATGCTTGAAAAGTTAAGTGTACATAGATTGTGCACTCTGTGTTGACCCTAGATATTCACTTTCTTTACCTCCCTCCAATCAGGCTCAATCGTCTCCGTTTTGCATTTTGTTACTTGATTTGTATACGTTGTGTGCATGGAATCAATCAGCGAAGTTCGCTTCAGTGTATCTTGCTGTGCGGTCGTGATGATGACAGTTTCGGTGTCTTCTAAAATTAACTGATTTTTCGGCCTATGTGGTGTAAAACTCTCATTCATTTCAATGTTTATTATTTCCTATGTTGAGAGAGGCCTCGGCATCACCTACCGTACAACCCCCGGTTTCGGTGCGAGAATCGCCTCCTGCTGATCTGCCCTCGATCCCTGGAGTGTTCGCAGTTACTCAGGCGGTTGGAATTTCCATGCCCGTTGTGACCCTTTCAAATCCACTTGAAACCAGTGAGGTGAGTTGTGCTTAAACAGTCCCACAGAGTTCATAATAAGAACACAAATTGGCAGACAAGCTCGTTTTCCGTGTGTCCTAATCGTGCCATTACAACACAATAAATATGACTAGTAACAGAGGAAGATTTACAAGGATAAAAAGGGAAAGTAA
>UZAN01051670.1:2838-14333 GCA_900618425.1 Echinostoma caproni | reverse complement strand
GAATAAGTGAGAGTTCATGAACGGAGGTTGCGTCATCGGATTGTTAGTGGACGGTCATGAACTCTCACTCATTCAACTACTCACCCATTCACAACCACCCCTGTCTTTCACTTTCCACGCACGTACACACAAAAATCAGTTATTACAAGTCCATCATCTCTTTTTAAACTCTGATTCCCTTCGCGGATACATGTCTCCTCTCACCGCCAGCTTATTCTATTATAAATTATGTTCTATTTAGCCAGGTAATGTAGCACCGAGAACGAGTTTATTTGCCAAATTGTGCTCTACTAACACATCCGGAAACTTCTTCCCACAGTGGAAACGACAATCGTGTTTTGTCAGGACTCCAGGACAATTTGCGAGCTCGGCAGATGAGCAGACGTTGGTTACGTCATTGTGTTACTGCTAGTGCATGGCAGGAACGAAGCACCGGTGGTTAAGCCTGGAGAAAAACTGAAGGGTTCAATGAAGAAAATCCCAGTGAACAAAAACAAGAGGACGGACGTATGTGTAACCGATAAAAAATCAAACTTCCCAAGGCGATCATCACAACGTATACAGTACTGGCCGACTGTGATGCACTACAATATTTTCTTTGTGATCAAAAGTACTTTCATTATATTTATCATCCTTATTAATGCTTTAGGCATGGACAATAATTTATATCTTATCTAATTCGATGTACGTGGTTTCTGGGCTGCGTGATTGTCAATTAAACGTACCTGACCTTGAGTGCCAAGAATAAATGATCTGAACATGAGAATCGCGAAACGTATCAAGTATGAAAACGCAATACTTTGCAATAAAAATGACTCAAGAATCATCCCAAATTATTTCCGTCAACCCTTGCTGTTTCCCTTATTTGTAATGAGGCATTATTTTATCTAATGTATAATCCACTATAGCAACGCTATTGGATAACCAAATGAAATTCTATCACAAGCCAGAGAAATTGCATTAAATAAGGTTTCATAATAATAATAATCTATGTTTGATCTCTAACTCAATCAATTCGAGAAATACCACCTCAATCAAAGTCAACCTTGAAATCAAGGTTGTTTTGTGCACAGCTTTGAATGTTCGTACTGTTGTCACCATAATGAAGCAAGCAGTGCTTGAAACCAAAAGTTCCCGTCATCTCAGTGAAAAGGACAGAAACAGAATTGCACGAGCACACAAGCTGGGATTTTCCATATCACATCTTGCCCAATGCTTTAACATTACCAAAAGCACAATTGACAGGATAATCCATGGGAAAACATCAACCCGAAAAGCTTGTGGGGGCCGTAAATCGAGTACATCCAAACAGGAGGACGACCTGATTCGTATTACTCTGAAAAAACATTGCAGAAAATTGTTGTCGTCTATCCAACGGGAAGATCTTCCCCGCCATTCATACTCCCTTCTGCAGAGTTGAATGAAAAAATTTAGGATGCGTCAGGTTTCAGCTGAAGTCAGGCCAGCACTGAACACGCAGCAAAGGTAGGCGCGTATTGATTTTGCCCAAGAATTCAAATCTCGACGTGCGTCATTTTGGCGATCGATTTATTTCGCCGACGAGTGCATGGTGTGCGACGAACCTTGGAAGGCTCAAACAAAAGTCATTTTTAGTGAGAATTTCCCAAAAGAACTTATTCCACCAAATGAAAGAGTTCCTCACCCGTCGAGATTACTCATTTGGGCAGGAATAAAACATGGCCAGCCTTGTCGGTGAACATCAGTCAAAGGCACCATGAATAGTACGAAATTTGCGTCAATAATTTCGAAAATGTTTGCAGAATTTCATGAAAAAGAATCGTCTGGAAAAGTTATCGTTTTTCAGAATAACGCTCCGTGTCATGTTTCACGAGAGATTAGTAAATTTATTTAGTTAAGTAGTCTGGTTCACTTATTATTTGTCTTCAGACTTCAGAAAAGATGCGTGACTCTAAGGTCCAGTTCATGCAACTTCCTCCTAATAGCCCGGATCTTAACGTGATTGAAAATCTGTCTTCTGTTTTGAAGAGATAGGTCAATGTGTTACCTATGCATTGGACCTTGGGGGCAAAAGGACGATACGTAATGGAGCACAACATAGAAAATGACTTCATAGCAAAGTTGGTGGATTTGACACCGAACAGACTCAAAAAAGTTCTAAAGAACAAAAACAGACTAATCGACTACTAGTACACACAAACTTTACATCTTGCTTATTATCAATGTTAATTTGTTTTTAATAAAAACTGTTCCATTCTCTTTAGTTAGCTCTTAACTCATCATGGTCTAGGCCAACCACTACTGACGAAATGGGAGTACCCGCTACATTGTGAACCATTCCATCTGCTGAGCATAAACGATTCAGGAAAATAACGGATACAAAGACTCTCCAAGACTTGTTCATTATTATTTTTGAAAAACATTTATTTCAGTATAAATGCTGTTGCCCATACTAACCGACAAGTGTTTCACGGGGACCTGTTGCTTCATTTTCGATTAGACCTGTATATGCTACCGAAATCCCATACTGGATGTCAACTTGGACGTCCGAATGTATTGCATAGATAATATTTCCGCGAAGAATCGCCGACCATTGTTTCCTTTTCCCCGAACGATTGGTCCTGGGATACAGTCTAGAAACGAAGTCTTCCATCAATACTATTGATCTAATGAAGATTAAAAAAATGGCGGATTGGTTTAATACAGAGGTAGTGGATGCTAACAGTTTGAAGCTTGAACGTTAAACACATTGTTTTGAAGGCTTGCATGTTACCACTGTGACTACCAGATTACATCGTATTTGACCAGGAAAAGCAATTCAATTTTGTTCAGATATTGTCTCTCTGCTTTAATCGCCTCCGGTCACATACCCTTTTATTTCATAAGGACAGTTATCCAAATGTTTGTTGACCGTTGACGGGGTTTACCCTAGGGCTAATAAAAGATACCCACCACCCCGAAGGCATTGGATGTTGCATCAACAAATTTCGACGTTTTCATATAAATGCAATTCCAAATATTTGAGTGATGGGAAAATGAAAGTAAAAGGTAACACCTCAAATAAATCGATGCTCAATACGAATAAACTAAGTAACACATATGTAAATAAAGAGGCCAAAAACACAGGTTTGCATAATGTATCCATGGTCACTTTGCTTCTTCTGTACACGTGCACACACACTGCAGTCTATGTGATAATTAATATATGGTCAGTAAATAACAGAACCACAGGCGGAACTTCGGAGGAATAAGGTCACCAATGACCCCTAGGAAACTCAGTTCGTCGATTACACAACACCTGGTCGAAATGAAACACTGTCACGCGACGCGTTCAGAATCCTCTACAACACAAACAACATCAAAGTTCTGAAATATGCCGAGGCACTAGCCATTCAAAATTACCATCCCAGACTGTATAACCAACGTCAATGGCTTACCGCTCTGGCGCTACCTTGGTAACAAATGTGTTTGATGAGTAATTTTGACCACAATCTTTCTCCTCCTACGATTCTGTTATTTACTGACCATATATTATTGATCGCATAGACTGCCGTATGCACGTGTACAGATGCAGCGAAATGATTCAGGATACATTGTGCAAACCTGTTTTTGGCCTCTGTTCAAATTCGTTACGGGGAAATTATGCCTCCAATACCACATATCTCATGAATGCTGCTGGATCTTTAAACGTTCATACGATGCACCAATCGCTTTGCTCAATATCACGGATGTTCATTTACACGTTTGAGGAGCAGTATAGATGAACGGAAGAGATAACCCTACTACTAATTAACAAAATGGTTGTGCTAAAGAATATTGTCATATTCTGAGAGAGCGTGGCAATCGATAATCGTTTACTGCTAGATGACAGCACCGCTACTCATCGGGACTGAGTTGTTGGTGAATTGAAAACAAAAACCCCATGAGTTGGATTATGTGGGTCGCAAGATTGACCAAGGTCAAATGGTATCTGGCCTGTATATATTGGGAAAAGGATCAATCAGAACGTGAAATGAGATGCCCTTGGCGTGCATAAATCGATTGCTGAAAGTATGATTTGAAAAATCGATGAAGCAGTTGCAGCAAAAAATTAAAGTACCTGATAATTTTAAGAAAACTGGTAATTGTTTTACTTTTGTTTCATTGAAGTTTTGTTATTTTACTATCACTTTCAACTCAAGTAATCAGTTTACTTCACACTGTAAGTAAAGACCTGGGATTGTTGATGCGAATTTAAGTCGCAAGGAGCTTTTTTTATTGGTTATATGTATGTGAAAAGAATAATAAAGCAAAAAGACAAAAACACCAAATTGTCGAATATATGTGATGAAATATGGTGCTTCTTTCAACGGTGATAACAACCCAAGCATTCCGTTGATCGTGATGTGAGATAATACACATCAAAACCTATCGGGAAACTCCGGCGAGAAAGGAATCAACCGACTGAACCTAAAGTATATTTAAGTTGTTGCTGCCATAATGAAGCTCAGTTGTTTTGTAAACGTTTTCCTTATTCGCCCTGCTTGAACAATCCTCCGATTATTGATTTGAGTTTCTAGTCCTATGACAAAAGATGATTGGGAAATTTATGTCAATCCTGGTATTTACCTGTTCTTCGCGTCACTCACATCACACGCAACTCATCAAAAAACTTGCATGAGATCCGACATCAATACGTTCGTGACCTTTTGTAATCGATAGTCGCGTTCCGTGTCCACTACTGCGATCTGTTTGAGTATTGATTGCATCCGTGTTATGCTCCAGTGTGACTGTCCGGTCTGGGAGAAGAAAAATACACTTGGACCAACAATCTATAAACATTTCATTCGGATAAATCCAGTTCATTGATTGGAATTTCATCTGCAATTCGCTCATCTAACTCCAATCCTCCTGGTTGTCCGCTTCAATGGGGAAGAAGAATGGGGCTGCGTATTCCTCTCAAGACACAGTGGACAAACATGATCATTCTATGTATTTGTTGTAATTCAATTTAGAATATTCAATGCAAATTTCTAATTCAAATCCAGAACGAGGAACCGACTATCTGGTAGTCCTTAATATAAATGGAACCCCCAAGAAGCCAATCTCGACTGTGACACTAACGATATGTAACAAACACCGGGTGGGACGGGTATCAATACGTTGCGAATCGCTGAACTTCCAAAACGAACAATTTTCCATGTTAGTCATCTCCAACAGATAGAATTTGACAGAAAGCGCAGTTAGATTTGGAGGGACGATTCTTTAAGACTCACCTTCAAATGCAATTTTCAACCAGTCAACCATGCACTTAGTAAGCGCTAGATTGGAGTTGTGTTCTTGTTGGAGGTCATCAATGGTGAAGGATCAACGATCTGTATAAAGCTTGAACTTTAAACACATTGTTTGGAAGGCTTGCATGTAACCACTGTGACTACCGGCTTACATCGTATTTGACCATAAATAGCAATTCAATTTTGTTCAGATATTGTCTTCAATGATAGTCAGTTAGTTTATTTGGCTCCGAAAGCAACAGAGGGAGAAGCAGTTTGCTATCTGTTAAAATCAATCGAAAGCCTCTCGCCAACAGAAATTCAAACCCGCAACGGATCATTGGATAAGCTTTAACGTTGAACTCGAACAAGAGCCACAAACGGGATTTGTACCTCCCGAGTGTATAGTTGACTGGCTGAGCTGAGGATTGGGCGCAAAGGTGAAGTCCGANCCAAAGCAATAGCAACCATACCACACCCCTATTTACGAGTGAGATGTACGACAGAAACAACTAAAAACCGAGCGAAAACGCATCGAGTGCAAGAACGGTATCACCGATTCACAGAACATACCAAGCAATCTCATAAATGAAATACGTGATGAGAAGACACAAGGCTGTAACCATTTTACAAGCTGAAACATGCCTGTGTTCTGAAACTCATGTATCATGGTGAAACTAATGGAGATTCATCTATATAAGGGACGAAAAGGCAGTCAATTTAGATAAGCTTGGAATCATCACTGACGTGCCCTGCAGAAAGATAAACAGTTTTTCAGTCAATGACCAAAATTCCTTGATGATACGGAGTGTCTTCTCTTTCAATAATCCAAAAGTAATCGCTATATTACATTGGTGCTGGATTCAAATGCCTAGATTGTAACACTAGACTGGAATCTTCTGTCGGCACTGAAATCAGATTTTTTGACATGATGTTGCTCAAAGGGGTGAAAATGAAAAGAATAGAGGTCGGAGTGTAATAATTACCTTGCAGTGTCTTATAATGATTAGATTTATGCAACCTACTGAGGTAAACTATCGTTAATTTCTTGTATTATCGACCAAACCTCTGTTAGCTTCTATCAACGAACATGAGCCTGGTGTTACTTCAAAATAAAAAATGCAGTCTCTCCCCTCGCAGATCCTAGTTCTTGTCCGGGAAGTGATTCACGAGATATTTTTACGTATGCGGTTGCGTCAGCTCCTTTCAAATGAATAAATTGATAGATATATCCGGTTCCAGATAGGATGGTGACGGACCAATCCCATCCTGGGGTTCCCCCTCAAAATTCACCTAAGAACTCACTCGAATTTATAGCGATCTGATTGAAGTTGCAATGGCATAGCCACTTTAAGGGTTTGATCTGTTAGTTTTCAACAGATGGATTGCATTACTCACGAGGAATCTAAGTAGTGTACCTTTTGTTAATCATTTCAGCGTACCCCACATTTCACTTCGCAATCTGACCGTACACTGTCAGCGGGCCTCCACACGCACACACAACGAATTTTACCTATTCCCTTGAGTCTGTGCAAGGCTTGCAAAAGTGAATATTATCTGGCGCGCAATCAGACTGTAGGAACTAGAGGATTCACACCTCGAGATCTCCGAATATTGTGATCTTTCAACGAGGATGGATCAATGGGTTCAAAAGAGCGGACGATTATCGTTAATGTCGATCCACGGAGCACGAGACCGACCCTATGCGATGCTTAGCTCTCAGATGCTTATTTGGAGCCATCAAATCTAAATCGGTTACTACTCCTCACGTTATCCATTCTGGATGAGCAATATTTCTCGTCAATTCAAAGCACACAGATTTCGATCAAGGAAGTTAAGCGTACGTCCGAGGGGTCATCTGGTGAGAAGTTCGGGGCAGGTTAATATTTCTGAATGGCATGATTGGTATTCAATTCTACCTAGAAGTCCGGGTTCGACATATCCTGCCACTGTTGAAAGCAGATTATTAGGCGAACTAACACGTGCCAACACGTCATTTCCTTGTGGTAAGCGTGTTTCATGAGCATAAACAGTATAAAGACGCTAGCTTGACTAAATCGATCTGAATGCAATCAAATACTTGTGGAATCAGCTCGAGAGGAAAGTGGATCGATCAAAGGAGGTAAAGCAGATGTCTCGGTGAGTTGCTATTATTATTGAAAAGGAATGGGACCATATGCTACAGTATACTATTGGGTAGTCAATCGCGAATATGGCTCGACCGGCAAGCTCTGACGTATCATCAAACTTTGGGGAGGAGCATTTTGGTTAAAAGAGAGTGTTTCGTTCGAGTTAATAACACACTGCGGTGAACGTGTATAAATATCGGATGACGCTACACACAGACACTGCGATACAACTTACAGGCAACCAACCAGGAGGCGGGGATTTCATACAATATATATTGATCCTAGGCACATACAATGGAACTGAACGAATGTCCTAAAGCTAATATATAGACCATGCCGATAGTAATGGTACGGCTAGGAACGAACCAGTGAGTGAGTTTCCCTTTTGATATTTATTTACACTCGTTACCTAATTGAACTGACTGACTGCATTCACAGTGCGCCTTGGTTTTACCTCAATTCGCACTATCCAATGGGTCTTCAATCAGAGTGCGAATACTGTTCCGATTACTGTCACTAGAATTCCAACCATACTCGAACGTTTTCCCATATCAAACAAATATTTCAAATTGGATTTGATGACATTTTGTTCTAAACACTGAGGTCCAAACATTCTGCAAATAACTTCACAGGTGAAACTGTTCAGGACAGGATACGTAATGCCACTGTTTGCTGACCGAACGTTTAACTGAGAGATCTTTTGCTTACCGGTAAACATCTTCCGTTAACGACAGTTTACGGATTATTGTTCACGGATGGCGTTTTACTGGTCCATTCAAAAACTGCTTCAGTTTACCAAGTCACCGACAGCCTAAAACATCGAACGCTATCAGTTATCGTCGTGAAATGGATATTCTTGTTGACTAATAGATAATTTTTTTTTCGAATCATAACCGACTGACAGCTGATTAAATGCTGATGCAACTGGTCTAATTCGCCATGAGAAACAAACATTCAAGTGACCTTTCAAAACCATTGGATCAGTGATCATTGAACTCGGTGTGGCCGCCGCGACGCTCTATGATGGACGATTACCCCAAATGTATGAATGATCTGACCGACGTATACTCAACATACATTCATAAATAATGAGCGGAAGCAGCAACGAAGTGCTGCTTATTAAAAAACACCTAGAATTAGCGTTTGTACCAAGTTTAAGCTGATCAGAAAAATTTGACCCACAAAATTATTATATCATGATAATTTTTCAAGTAAATCTGATTGAGAAATACCTCCCAGTATTCATTGTTAAATCATTCGCTCCGCGTCTATTAGGTAAACTTGTCGTGTCGGTTTAACAAGCAATTTGCTGCTAACAACCATTCTTAAAAACCGAGGCGAGTTAGTGCAATGCTCCCTTTCCATTTATCATTTTACCTCGAAAAGATGTTGATTTTTTGGAATTTATCGATCACAGTTGTTGTTGTTGACTGGCAAACAGTAAACCATATCACATTTATTCATTAGAAAACTACTACTGATTCACTAACATCGTTGACCAGGTTGTTTTGATGGAGAAAAATGTGCGCAGTATATGGGTTCAGGTCAGGCTCGATCTATTGATTGTCTGGCTGAAGAATAAATTGATCGATACACATGGATAACAACCTCCGTTTCAATCGGGGCTTGGATTGTCAGACAAGTGCAGGCTTTATTCGTAAACTTTTTACCCGCACACTCAAGTTACAGATATCCATGAACGGCTCTACAGACATCTGACCTAGGAGCATTTGACTGCTTACAATTGGGCCGCTTTTGCCCGCGTGTGCGCGTTCATGAAGCCACAGGCATAGTTGAATACAAACGAATGAGTCCTGGTAGACCTTGCTACTCTAACGGCTGACAACCGCAACAGTGATTGTTCATCGTGAGTGCTAGTATCCCACTGGACCTTTTGGGTGCATAGCGTTTGCCTTACAGGTTTACCGTTAACTCCGACACATGGAGAACCTGCCTACCAGTATTTCCTCACCACCATATGTCCCGGTCGCCCCGCCACCCTACCGCTGCCGTTCATTGCCCACAGAGCCTCGTATCATCTCCAGGTGCGGGAATGAGAACCGAGGGACATCCTGTCGCGCATCTCTGACTACTCCGCTGCGCTGCGAGAGTCCGGAATAGGGTCTCATTACACTACAACCACACAACAAAAATTCTCACCGCTCAGTAGATACCAGTCAATGTTTGCATGAAAATGTTTCTTTGAGCCATATATCAAACGGGTCATTTAATACTAAGTCAGTTANGTGCTTATGAATGGCTCTAGTCCAATTAGAGTACAGCGAATCGTCAGTGGTTGACACATTCTGCGAACAAAGTTCGTCTCGATCGATTTTACTGAACCAGTGGTTTAGTGTAGTTGTTTTCGAGTTTCGGGCAAGTCTTTCACTGTGTTACATTAGATAGGTTTCAGGTGTCCTTTATGCTGTGTTCCGAGGAGATACAAAGGAGAAGATAACTGAATTTCACCTGAGAACAAGTTTCATCCTCATGAACTCTAGGGGGTGGGGGGTGATAATGGGAAAGTTCTGTATCATAACACAGTTAAATAAGAATAGTGATAAAAACAAACTGTTTTACAATCTGCAGCGTTATCGTCATCTGTATTTATCCCTTAACGTGAATCACCACTATCAAACAATATGTATCACCGGTTTGCATGCAAGCATAAGGCCAACGCAACAACAATAATAACAGAGTGAAATGGTGGTCAAACAATTACAATGGGTTAAGATAAGAATAATAACAATTTTTTGTTTGATATTTTCCACTTTAGTGTAATGTTGTTTTTTATGGAAGCACAGAATTTCAACAAGTAGACCTTACAGCATTCGCGCAACTGACTTCTAATTCGGGTCATATCTCTCAGCATCTCTGACCAACGACAATCCTTATCCCTTGGACCCCAGCCTGGAGGACGGGCTGCACCACTAGAGGCCAGCTTGATCATACCGCTACACCATGTCATGGTCTGACCACTGCAGTGTTTCTTCGAGCCCTGTTCAGCACTTGCAAACAGAGCATAGAAAGGTAGACGATGAGCAGGCCAAGCCGGGGAGGTAGTGTAGATTGATTACTCCTTTTAGAGAACGACTATTAAACACTATCCAACACACGACGGCGAACCTGGTCACTGCTCACCTCATGTTCCCACCCGACTCGAGCAATGCTTCCGAGACATCGGTGGTCGAATAAAAAAAGCAATTAGCATCCTCAACACGGAGGGGCCAGGTCTCACAACCGTAAGGCAGAAGGCTACGAACCGCGGTGATACACACCCTTCTCTTAAGGGACAGTCGGATGTCATGGTGGCACCATACGTTTGGGGAAAGCTGCTCCACCTTTAGATGGCACTTTTGTACTTGGTGCCTGTGAAAAACCGAATGGGCTAATCCAAACATTCGTCATCTAAATTGATTAGGCCATTCATATTGTGTGACGGCGTTTGATCGTGTAGCTCAGGAGTAAGGGTTTGAAGTCCCAACTTGAAGGTTCGCGGTTCGAGTCCTGACAGGGACATAGAAAGTACGCACTACTGACGAGTTCCAAGCAGAACAAAACAGGTGTTCAGTGCTCTTTGTCGGTTGCCACAAACATTTCCACTGCTCTAACTTTCGCTATTCATGATGTGGTCTTCTCCTATCAAACGGTGAATGCATTATTGATAATTCATTATTATTATTATTATTAATATTATTATGATATAACTGTTCATCAGTATCACTGAAAATACAGCACAGTCGTATTCCTAAAGGCCCAAGACGAAATTTCAGGTTTAATGCAGCAGGCGCGAAGAGTAATTAAAAATACAGATCATCTTTACGGATTNTGCTAAGTTGAATACACCTGACAAATAAATTTTAGAAACAGATCGCTGTCATAAAAGTGCGATCGGACCAGCATCCAAGAGCTGACAAGCTATATAGCTGAAGCCATATTCCCTATTTACCTCACAACCACTGGCAAATTAAGTTTGCTAAGGCATAGACCAGCGTGTAAAATAATAGATAAACCGTATGCAATGACCCGGGTATAAGTAAGAACCTACTGAACTCCTGTTATCAGAAGAGGATGGGACGTGGTAGACAGTATTCCCAACTGCTTCCCATAGATCATTACCACCCGACTGAGGGAC
>UZAN01051669.1:946-18627 GCA_900618425.1 Echinostoma caproni | reverse complement strand
CTGTGGTGCTGTCGCGACATTCAGCTATCCATGAGTGGTCGAGTGTATATTACAGCAGTTCGGCCAGTTCTGCTTGACGATGCAGAGACTTGACCATTACGAGAACAGGATAGAAATAGATTTTCAGTGTTCGAACATCGCTATCTACGTCGCATCTGGTGGGGAAGCCGAACGAGCATTGCTGAGGTTAAGCGTAGAGATTTTGGTGATGGCGATCGTCCACTGGAGCCAGTGATCGACCTCCATAGATTGCGCTGTTTGGGAAATGTGCTGCGCATGTCACGAAATAGGTTGCCACGGCGAGCGATCTTTGCCGAGACTGGTAACGGATGAGAAAAGGTCAAGAGCGATCAATCTCAGACTTGGTATCAGGGTGTGCAAATCCTAACCAGAAGACTGGGTCACATAGGTCCTGTTAGTCTCACTGGATGGTGACTCCGAGATCATGGTAACCGGTGGTTAGAGACACTGAGTGATATGGCTAAATGTCGCAAACAGTGGCGCTCGTGCATCGACTCATTATTCTTGCAACCTGTCTTTATGAATAATCTTCCCCTGGCATTTGCTCTCGGGATTCCGACCCCCATTCTGCTATTTCATCTAAATGGGCGGCCAAAACCGGCACATGGAAATGCATGGTTAACGATTGTAAAAACTGAAACTGAACTCACCGTATTCCATTGGTAGTATTTTGCTCAGAAAGTATTTGTATTTTTTACAGATGCATGTCCGGAATGCCTAATTCGGTTTGATCCTTCCTTGTTCAAACATTGAAATATTCTTCACTTAATGTTGAATGCCGCTTCCGTTGAATGCGCTACAAAGGTCTTTTGCGACCGACCAACTGAACGGTTCTTCCCAGTTTCCCGATTGNCTTCCCAGTTTCCCGATTGATACGCTCCAATGCTGCGGAGGCTCGTGAATGTGGGATGCTATGTCCACCAATTGTTCGACCTCCAGTTAACGTTCTGTTTTGCCTTCCCATTGATGTCGACTTGCATGCAATCGTTATTAAGCCGTACATCGGACGGCACAGAGTGACTGGTATGAAGATATTCTTGCTGAGCGATGCGCCAAACGATGATAATCCGACAAATGCTGTTGTTGATCGATTATTACGTGATTGGAAACATTTTCGGGTAAGATTAATAATAGAACTGATTCAATTAAGCTCAGCCCTTGGCCTCGGTCAATTTGGAAAGCTATCCGGCCCGAACAGTGGTCATTGTGCGTTTACGTTCCGAAGCAGCGATCCCTGCTGCTTCTTGTTCGCACTCGGCCATGTGTTTATACGAGATAAATATCCCCGTGTGTAAGCTTTTGTTATCACAATCAGTTATTTATTACAGGTTTACGGCAGTACAAAAAGAAACGTCATGTTTTGGTTCAGCTGAGCAAAACAGATAGAACATGCGTGCCTTGTTTGGGTGCAGTAGAGCTTTGGTGTTCCGGTATTTCTCCAGGGGAAACGAACGGATATTTGTCGGATGGAAAAGCAATTTCCGATAGTGAGTATTTTATGAAATTTTGCGCTCACATACAACTTATCAACTTTTTTAGTTGTTCATTGTGATTAAAACATAATGTAGACATATACACACCAACAGCAGGTTTTTTTAAAGTTCTAAGACGGGAACCACACTTCTGTACAAAACGCATTTTACAATATAGCATCTCAAAGTTATTGTATGAGGTGTTCCCACTTCTCAGTTAAACACTTATACTGTTTTACCATTGACCACGATCCTGAAAAAGCCTCACCTAATTGTTCGCCACTGTCATAAATACGAGTAGACAAGACTAGATACGCGTCGGTCAACCTGTATCATTTTGTCATCTTACTTAAAATGAACCTACAACTCAGTATTACACGATCTCACAGTTCAGTTCCTTGGCCAGTTTGTAGATGCAACACTCGATTACAGAATGATCACTTCCGAACCCCGTCCAGTATTGGTTAAGTGTCAACTGGGCTAATTTGGTTGTTCGCGGCTATCTGTCATAATTAGCGGATTCATTCTACTCTCGTAGTCCCACGAGCGGAGGCACCCGCCCCCCATGTTGGCATGACTCCCGCAGCTATCTATGCGAAGACAATGTGGTTGTACGGTGATTGGTAGTTCGTTTTTTGGCGGATGCCAATTTGTCAATTGACCCTCCAGTTTCAATAGGATTAACAATACAGCGCATTAGATGCATTGGACACCAGCTTCTCACATTTCTAGGTAGCAGGTATGTGAAAAATCGAATACACACTGTTGAATTGAAATCCGGCTTTGCGTGTGTGCCAAAATGATAACGGATTGGTCCGCGGAAGCGTATTGCAGTCGTAGACTAATACAAGCTCCAGGTGCAATGGCTGAGACGGTTTCTCCATTTGACAGAAGAATAGAGCAAAATCAAGCGACACGGTCAAGTTCTCCTAACTGTGATGAGTCATAACAATCGGTGTGCATTCCGGTTGGTGTATGCTAGTGCTGTTTACATGCGCATGCACAAACACATACGGAGAACATCTGGTTTTAGCCCTTACCACTAAAATAATGATGTCCGCTCTGACATCAGCTGGTACGAAGGATGAAAGTATTTATAAAGTGTATTTAAATGAAATCCGCATCTTAATTTTGTACTGATCATTGGGGGATGCACGAAAATAGTCCCATATATGAACGTTTGAACTTCATTCGGTATGCACTTTGCACCTTCAAAGTGCAAAGTGATGCTACAAGACTGGGTGTCGTCTACCCTAGCTCTGATGCTTGATGGTAAAGAATTAGCTGTAGTGGAATGTTTCACATACTTAGGTAGCTGCGTTTCAAATGACGGTAGCATAGTCAATGAAGTAACCACCCGCATCTCTAAGGCTCGAGCAGCTTACGCAGGATTGAAACACCTTTGGTGTAGACGCGATGTTTCGTTGGAACTGAAAGGTCGTGTATACTGCGCCAGTGTGCGCCCAGTTCTGCTCTATGGTTGCGAGATCCTAAATTTGCTCCTGGAAGGTATTCGTCGTCTTGAGGTATTCCACTGCAGATGTTTACGTAGTTTGGCTCTGGTTGGATGGAGCGAGCTTGTAAGCAACTCTCAGGTGAGGCGTCGCGTATTTGGTAATGAATCGATGGAGAATTCTTTGTCCCCATCGAATTCAGATTAGTCGGCTTCGCTGGTTAGGACACGTATTGCGCATGTTCAGTCATCGTTTATCGCACCGCGCCTTATTTGCAGTTTTGGCTCAAGGCTGGAAGAAACCGCGTGGAAATCAACAGATGACGTAGAAACGAGGCATGAAGAAATACACAGAGCGATTAGGCAGAATTGGTGTCTCCCGCCCTCCAGGTTGGTTGGTTGGAGACACTGAAGGATATAGCAACGAACCGACAGCAGTGGCTTTTTTGTTGTCATTTTTTATTAAGTCAGTATGCTTGGAAAGGTATGTGTGCACGGTTAGATTGTGTACTCTGTATTCACTTTCTTTGCCTCCGTCCGACTAGGCCCAATCTCTGTGTTGTGCTTTATCGCGTGATTTGTGTATGTTGGGAGCGATCAGTGAAGTTCGCTTCACTGTATCTCGCTGTACGATGATGATGTTTGAACGATAACGATATCTTTCCTGCAGATTGAATGAAGCAAGGGCTATGATTTGATTTGATTTACATCTAAACTAACGAAAATAGCTCGCCGTCTTATCACATTTGAATTCAGACTCAAACGATACTCCATCGTCCGAACGCCTTTCACCCACTGTTACCAATGGCTCCAGCATAGTGGCACCGGAGCAATTTGTGGACTTTCTTACTGGGGAACTAATGCAAGAACCTATCCGACTTCCTTCGGGTAACTACGTCGACCGGTCCAGTCTGATTCAATTCTGGAATGAGCGGAAAGCTAGTAACGCTAGATCTGCACCAGTTGATCCGTTCACCATGATGCCGCTGGATGAAACAAGATTGACATGTGACGTTCGATTGAAGGCCACCATTGAGGACTACATCCGACGATGGAAACGAATGGATCAGTTGTGTACAGAATTAGATCGCGACGAGCCAGCCATACCCTTGCCTCATACACTGTCGACAAAGGATTACGGCTCAGAAGAAGACAGTAGTGATGAAGGAAACAGAATTTTGGAAAGGTATCCGCATTTGACCGAATCCCATCACCAGTAACGTGCACCACATTTTTACGATATAGATTAAAAAAAACACGTGTCGTTGACTTTTTAACCTCAGGACAAACAGTACAAATTCACTGGAGCTTTTCGTATACCGTTAAGTGAGTTGATGTACGAAAATATATGGATTGCCATATGGTAAACCAATTCAATTTGAAGCCTATTCCATCAAATCCTTCGACACTAAACAGCGGGTTAAATCTGTCCGATCGTTGTCGCATCTGTTGAGCTGGAATCTCCGAGATCAAGTGCGTAAACGAGAGATGCTCCAGTAAAGCAACATCGTGTTCAATACCCTCGGTTTTGTTGTATCTGGAAAAAACAAGTGAATTGTCAGTAGATGTACATTAGGATTTGATCACAATGTGTGTATGCGTATAGCATTTATCTATTGTATGATTTTCATAATCCAACGTCAGCGTAATCAAAGAGAAAAAGGGGCTGGTAGAAGATACATCCATCCATCATGCACCGCAACTGTCTAGTGGGGATAATACCTTACGGCAGAACGCGTGTGAAAAAATCGAACTCAATCAACTAACCACTCAAAAGACAGTGTAAGCAGAGAATGAATTTAGGTACTTTGTATGCTATCCACTTCTATGAGCATTCTTGACTAGATGTCCTTCCCAGAAGATTAAAAGGTGTCGCAGCTCAAACGCATGTGTGCGCTTCAATTGACGATCAGAGTGCGAATGTTTCTTGAGGAATTCACGGATCACACTGATTTTGCTCTCAGCTTTTTACTTCTTCATCTGAAAAGCAGTTCAAAGATGACAACCGAAACCAAAAATGTTGAGGAAATCAGTCGCCGAACTTTGATCATGAATGGATGATTTAAGTAAGGATTACGGATACCAGTATTTTAAAATGAAGACGTGAGTTGCCATCAATCAACATAGTTGCCTGCCGATTCTGCGCTGTGTAATCGGAAATGATATACTACGGAAAACTCTGACCGCCTTTTTCGAATATTTCGCACTGCAGGCGTCGGAGATGCGATTTGCAACAATTGAATACATGCGTTGTGAAAATTCGTGTTTGGCAATCTTTTAGTAAGTCTCGATTTGAAACGTTTGTCGGTTGGTGCCATCGCCTTATAAGCTATACTGACACACTTGATTAGTGATGGAACATATTACCATCCATCTTCTTCCTAATCTCAATAGAGTATCCGCCAAATTAATCGCGAGATTCATTACGAATTTAGCACGGTCTAAAATCGGCACAAACCGTTGGCGCTCACCAACCCACTTTAGAAAAACAGATGTCATGTCCACACTTAGTGTTAACAACCAGATTGTTATCAGAGTGGAAAACCATCACGAGATAAAAAATGTTCTCTGTTCCTTACCACAAGAAAGCTGTGAAACTCTACTATAATGAGCATACTTTTGAGGTGGTTGGAATAAAACGCTCGAAAATAATGAAGATTGATATTTCAGTTATTATACTGTATTGTAAAAATAAGACGATCTAGAGCATCGGAAAAATTGACTTCCGTCTTGAAAAGAAACTACCTTGGATCGGTTTGGTTGATGCTTGTTACTGGTCGATGAGCTGTCAGAATATAAGAAAATTTGTATGTCGGTTGTGAAAAGTTCAGTAGCCTCAGTGGGATTCGATGTCATATGCCTCTGTAAGTTGGATGGGTAAATTCGAATGTGAAAAGATCAGTGCTATCGGTGTGGCCTCGTAGCTCAGCTGGTAGAGCATGCGCGTACAAAGCGTAGGCGGCGTCCATGCGTGGGTTCGAATCCCACCGAGGCTACTGAACTTTTCACAATCGACATACAAACTTCAAATCTGCCAATTAACTATAAGAAAATTGCGAATAAAAAACCTATCGGGTCACTAATTATGCCAACTTCGCCGGAAGTAATCATGCATCAACCTATTTCGTTGTCCATATCCGCACCAAAACTTACGGAAGACAAACGAAATGCACCCAGAAACCCAATAAGATGTGGTTAACAGAGGAAAGACAACAGTCGGATGTCAAGAGAAAAATCACGCACTGCACGATTCATGTCCAGGATGATGTCGCTGCATTCCAACATGGTGAGTACTGCAGAAAACGCAATGTTAATATCGGGCTTTAGCATAAAAGNCAGCAGATATCGAGCTACTGCTAACGACGGAGCCTTGTAGTTTCTAAGCCGTACATCTGACTTTTATTGCCCTGCGTCTTCCGCAGTATGCACTTATTTTAGTACGGGGTTGAACAAAGAACCCAAGTACTGAATTGACAAGCGATGATCTGTCAACCCCTACAATTATTTTATTACACACCTTAGTGTGTTGAACAGCAGAGCCTCACAGTTACGTGGACCTGCAGTCCAGTGATATAAACCGGTGACCTAAGCTCCGAGTGACGAACCACAAAAGACCCCGCTAGGTATAGTATTGAACCAGAAGATAGCAAAGCTGCCTACCACCAAAGTTTGGCCGGAGCGACAGTGCTCGAAACTCGGACCATAGGGTCCAAAGCACGCTGGTAACAGCGATACGAGGCATCAGTAGCCTTGCAACGGATAGTGCTACCGCATACATTTTAATGTTCGCTATCGAAGAGCCAGAAGGAAAATTTCAATCATGCAACAAGACTAGTTATTACAAGATCATACTAAAGCAACAACGCTAGGTTCGCATTGAAGTCGAGCGGGAAAGCATCCAAAAAGGTCCGGATGTTGATTTTACAAACTCGATTTTCGACTCCAGTCAAACTTTAGCCGTGATGATTGTGCGAGCACGGCGCAGATCGAGTACGTAGTACAGAGAGAAAAATCTATGGGAATTCGGTTCGGATCACAAACTCCAGCTTTACACTCACGGATCTAGTTTCTATAAGATGTACAAAACAAGAACCGCAAATAATCACTTACGTCCACGTATCATGTTCCTCCAGGAAACGCGTCACACCTGTTTGCGCCGCAAGATTACAGATGTGGATATGTGATTCTAAAAGCGGGTAAAATTTGGGATAGAAGTTGCTTTTGAGGTATTGAAAAAATGCACTAAACCGTATCTCTGTTTTTCTACCGCAACAAAAAGGTCGCAGTGATCCTACAATCAAAATTGCCACAAACATCTACAAACACATGGGATTTTCGGTCACATACCGACAGTCTTGTTCATTGGAATTCAAAAGGGTAACTCGGGTTCACTATTACTATCGTTATTAGACTTCGCATCTGTCTGTGTCTAGGTTGTGTGCCAAACAGATCATGGTCCAGCACTCTTTATAATAGTTTCAGTTTTTTGCATCCATTACTGATGAAGCTTAGTGCGCTGGTTTTTGGCCGTCCATTTGGATAAAAGAGCAGAGTCAAAAGAAGACAAAGAATTCATATCGAATGGGGTTGCAATAATAGTGAGTAGATGCACAAACGCCACTGTTTGCGACACTCAGTGTCTTCTGGAGACTGAAACGCGACGCAGTGGGTGACTTATCAAAACTGTAATCCAATGAGGGTCGGTAATCAGTTCGAGATATCATAAGTCCCATGGACAGTAACAAACGTCCAAGGTGCGCAACAGAGGTAGTGAACACAGACACGATCAGCAAGATGTGTGGGTGTTGTTCGAACGGATCTGCCTGATCTGTTTGAGACTAAGGTTTTCCGTCAACTCCTTTAGATAAGCTGCCGGCGGTTTACTGATCCGAGCATAGCCCTAAAAGTTAGCCTTTCGTACTGTCATTCCGATGATAAAATATCGCCAACTAAAAGCTTCTTCGGCAGTCGCAACGTAGGACACTCGGTCTTACACAAGTTTTTTCCAAACGTGGTTTGCTGTTGCATAAAAATGGGGACACATGAGTCAAAAAGAGGTTTGGGATGATTGCAGCTGAAACACTAACACTATAGACAACCTTAGACAGCTTAGCAACCACTTTTGGTAAACAGAACATCAATTTACTTTTAAACTCAGTTTCACGGCGTTTGGCGGTGGTCCGCTTGTACCATACGCTGCGTTCTCATCACGACGCGAAAGATGATGACTGTTCTACACCTCCTTGTCTATGGTGAACGCTTCGGTCGTTTTTACTACTCTGTTCCAGATGATGTGGAATATTGTGATTTTCAACAGAATAACGTCCTTGCACATGTCAGATTTTTTAAAATTATAGCTTTTATACAGATGGTACCGAATGAACCTCTACATTATCCAAATATAAATGCAACAGAGAACGTGTGGGATATAAAAGGAAATATTGAGAGCGTTAGTGAGTATTTAGAGTGCTATAGAGAATCGTTTTCTCAACTCTCTCGAGTGCAGCTGGTACTGATGATGTACAGCTGCGTTGAAGTGAAATGGGTCCTACATGCCTCAGTGTGCAATACCTACTTCTACACATCTGTAAGTCTCTCAAGGCCCTCCCAATCTTCGGCAAATCAGTATTTATGTATTCATCAAAGAAGACGAATCATAAAAAACAAGTTGGCATGTAGACCCGATTTTCACGCTAAAAGTGACTATTTCTTTCTGTTTTTCCATTTATTTTCATAAAATTAAAAATTCCAGATTTTCGCGCCCAAAAATACTCAGCGCACCACCGACCATACTCTACCCTCCTTAGTCCATTTTTCTGTGAATCACTACTTTGGAGCTATTTTACAAGGTCATTGCTGGCCGGTCTCCGAACTGTACATAAACAGTCGAGCTGTCCGCTTACTTCGCCTTTGACGGTCGCGCTAAATATACAAACTCGCCCGAAGGCATGTGTTACTTGTTCTCTCTGGTCAGGTTCCGGGGATCGTACTGTTCATGGAACGTATTTCCTTCCGGTTCTCGCTTGGGGTACCGTTACTATTCCGCACGATCGTACGGTTCTGCTTGTGGGTCAATGCTGCCGCACGGCTAGTGCTAATCCGGTCGTTTCGTCCCATTCAACGTCACAACACAAATCCCTTTCGCTACATTGTGTTCTATTCAAAATGTTTGTTGGTGGTCATAATTTCGGACCACTTCTATTGTTCGTGTTCTACTGTAGCTTTATCGAGTTCGAAAACGATATTTGACTTTAATCGAACGTCGTTGTCGGACTGGTAAATCAACAAAAGAAAACGTGCTTTGATGTCGTGGTAAAAGTACGCCAAAAATCAAATATCAGCTCGGTTATTTCACGAACTTCAGTAGTTCATACAGTACGTTCTATGCGAATTACCTCATATTCCCGAAATAGACTCATTGTCATTCTTCTGATCGTCTTACCGTAACTTTCAGCCAGTAATAAACGGGTAGCTATGATAGATCAGAGCTAGTAAAATTGTTTTCCATGGAACCACAAAAGAGCTTTCATTCCTGAGGCATAATTGAATCAATTGGAGCCCAAAAGTATCAACATACGCTTTTCTTTCCCTGAAAGTTTCCACATTTTGGTTTTGCTGCGACCCCCCGATACATCGCAACTCAGTAGGCTCTCATCGGTTGAATTGTTTGAATATGTCCGGTAAATACCGCATTCAACTTGTGAAGGGTCGTTTCGAGACTGCACAAGAAGCGTTTCAATGATCCGTCGTGTTACGGCCCTTCTAAGGCACACTGATGTGCTTTATTTGAATTTGAATCCAGAGAGGTTCAATACTGTGATGGCGATATTATCCTACATTTCGCAACCGCTTTTAAATGCAAGCCAAAAAGTCGAGACTTCGTGCTTAGACATTTTACTTAACTATGCTAATAAGATAATTAAATGATTATTGTACCCCATCCGGAAGTTAAAAAGCTTTGAATACCTGGGAGAGCGAGAGAGACACGAAACGCAAGTATTGCAATACTTAGCAAACTCTCCACTGCAATGGGGATGACCTTTTTGAATAATAAATTCATTAATAAGTTGCATTAAGTACGCCGACTAACCTTTCAAGTTGGGAAGTTGATTAAGCTGCATCAATGCATGACCTCCTGGATAGTTTTTACGCGCTGCCGTGAACAATATTGCGGTACCGACCAGATTCATGATAAGATGCGCACGACAAAGTAGAGTGGCAAATTGGTATGCGGAAAATTTGAGTGAAGAAGTTCGAGTTTTACTTTTTTTGTGTAGTTGGATCATGGCCCGAAGCCGAGATGTGGATTGTTCACTAGGAAAACAAACGAGTAAGAAGTACTCAATACGATGCAGTACAAAACAACCGATATTCCAAAAAGGAAAAGTTTACAGGCTTCAATTACTGAATTTTGTCATGAAGACAGCAGATGAAGTATGAACTGAAAATCTAGGAAGCATTGGACGGCTGTTTCGACTTGGTGGAGTACCGTCAATAGTGCGCATCTATCGACCCAATCGGGAATCGAACCAGGAATCCTGTAGGTAGAACGTAAGCATACCAATCACTTGACCACCGGACGGCTGTTCAGACCGCTTTTTCTCAATTGTACCTATACACATGGTATAGTTAACTCTGCTCTGAGAGCTTCATGCAAAAAATTTTTTGCACTTTCGAAACCTGTTTAGATGTAGTATCATGAGGTTATTCTAATGATCCATATGGTCCGAAAATGGAGTCCGTGAACCCCTGATGATGAGTTGCTATCAAATAACAGAGAAACACTGGAATGAACTGATTGTCATATGCAGTCGCCATTATATTTATATATTTTTGACTGTTGCACTTCTGACATACAATATTATATTCAGATGGTCACAGCTCAACGGAAACTGCGAAATGAGAAATCGCCTTACCAAGATTCGAATTAGTGCACATTTTTGAGCATTTAAAAAACTGCACCAATAGTTTCAAACACATCACCTTCCCCCTCGAGCTGTGCAGTTGGTGAAAACTGAAAGTTTTGCTGAAGTCGTACTCCAACTCTTTCCTGTAAATCCGCAGTAGCACATGTCCCCGGTTGAGTGAGGTCTACTACAAATCCGAAACATCTATCATATTTATGGACTGTTCCAAGAAAATTTTCAAAAAATATTAATTAATAACGTGTTGTTCCGGACTGACTATGCCTCATGTTTCCTTTTCAACAACAATCATGAATCCATCTCAACAGGAAGACAATGAACTCAAGTTTAACTCTTGTTAGAGCTCACCATTGCTGCATAACAGTCAGTGTTTGTATTGACAGTTTACATTACAGCTTATCCAGAGCTACCAATTCAAGTTTGTTCAGATTGCATCTTGGGAAACAGTCAGTATGACGAGGCTTTTGAATGGAGTTAACAAAAGATCAACTGTTCACTCTCCCCCTTTGTTGCTATCAGGGTATAAAAACTGATCATCTTTAAATCAATATCTGGAAAACCTTTCACGCGAGGGTTTCCCGGAGTTCCAGCTGATATGCGTTATTGCCAGAGTGAAACTTGAGTCAACGGTTTCCTGAGTATACAGCCGAATGGATGAAAGGAAGTTTGGCTGTTTATTTGTTCAAATCAACATCACATGCTACACAACGCCCTTCACAGCTAACTGAGTAAAGTGCATACTCATCATATGACAATAAGCAGAAAAAACGAACAAGATGACACTCACAAAAAGGCCCACATAACAGCTGCGGCGAGATTGAAAATGGGCACAGCATAGATGATGAAACGCAGTTCCTTGTGTGGGAGAAAAGAATAGAGCGAAACAAAGGCGAAGGCCACAAGAACCAAACCCGTGGAAGCCGGATGGAACGACATCTGCCTCCGACCAAGGCAGGATAGAATCAGCGAACGCACCGCAAATGGCAACCAACATACAAGTATAGCTGATGTGGCCAACAATGATCGAGGCAAAGCGGAGGTGAAATACCAATGAAACGGCAATTTCTGTGTCAGGAATCAAGGAATTGCATTTCTCGAGAATCTGAGTTTTTACGAAACAAAAAATTACTGTGGGAATATGACTGTTCTGAAAGACCGGGACTTGTATTTTTGTGGTGATTAACAATCGCGTAACGGACGTCACGTCACCAATCTGGTTTACATACTTGAAAGTCGTACGACGGTACCGAACGGTCGACATTTCTGTTCGTCCTAACGACTGCGGGGAATACAACAGTGTCATTGTTTGTACGAACATTGAGATCGGTTGCGAGAGAACGCGAACTGAGATGTCCGACACAATTAGTGCTTTAACTGTGTGACCTCTTGTGGTACGAGACCTAGTCGTTGATTCTAGTTGACATACAAACCTGACTTCGTGAATTCGGGGTGAAAATGATGTGCAGATTCGAACGCGATCGAATTGCTTGTTAAACCGGCGAAGTGTGTTGTTTTCTTGTCACCAATATGTGTATATAGGCTGAAAGAATGAAGACTGTTGGCTTGCTGCTGACGTATTTTCAGGGAGATGCTAAACTCGAAAACCACGTGCTCCAGCACTGCAAATGGTCGTCCGTGACTACCCTAGACTTACCGGCAATGGTTCCCATATCCTCTGTTCGTGGACGCTCTCTTCGGAGTGGTGGCTGGGATGGCGAAAGAAAGCAAGGACTTGATCTAATAACAATACTCGATCAAAACCTTCCCGCGTTAGGTGCTGATATGGACGGTCCGCCATCCCACTGATGGTCTGTAGAACGCGTAAAGCTGCTTTCACAAGATACTCCTTCATAAAGCGCACCATCAACTACCAGGTTTTAGTACGTTCTATCGAAATTCTCTACTCCAATTGGAACATCTCGCGAAGCAGTAAAAGTTTGTAAGAACGTCAACGGAGAACAAAAACCATTTTTGAAATCACATGATGGAACTAATTGCTGCCTAGTTCTGATCAGAACGGCAGAGAACAAAAGGACACCTGTAAATGAGATCATACGCGAAATAAACGGTGAACTCAATCTGCGAGAGCACGTTGAAGTCGGGACACTTTCAAAAAAATTCAGTTGGCCATCGACACCACTATGTCCGACTCCCGACGTACGGTCTGTGGGCGTTTCACTGACTACCGAAAAAGATACCTCCCAAGAACTTCGACTTCCAAATTATCACAAATCGGTTGGCATACGTGAACTCCTTGTGCCAATTTGTAGAGGAGGGGAGTATGCACCTAGTCTGATAATTGACATAAATGTACCGAAATATATATGGACGTGATCGAGGGCTGAAACAAAACCATTAAACTGGCAATGTTAGGACACTCAGCTTCCGGATTTGCGAACATAAGTAGACGTATCTCGAAACCATGAAACCCTTACATGTCGAGACACATTCATAATTTTTCACGTTATCTACCTTCATATGTTATGGTACTTATGTCGATTTCCCTGTTAATGGTTCGGTGTCTTTTATTTTTACTTGATACATCTCCAGTTAGTAACATCGATAACACATGAAAGTGCATGAGTTTCTCTATTCATTTATGGTATTTGAGAACGAAGTCACTTATCGAAGTACTCGATTTCACATACTAACCGAATATCAATCACATCGGTAAAGCAAATGGTCACAATGTAGGTATTTTGAATTCAATAAACTGAAAGCAATTGAACAAAAAAAAGGAGAGCACAGTTGTTGAGAGACCTTGCACAGAAAACCATCAGAGACCATGCATACCGTGTTCAGTTTCGTCACATTATTCCGGCATAATCAACGANAATCCACTAAAAAGGAAGAAAATGACACCACAGATAAGCTCGACTATTTCAGAAAATATTTCAGTCTACCGGTTTCGTGTATCCCATTACGAATACGACACGAGAATGACAGGATAAACAGATCGTGAAATCACGAAAAACATAACCGTACGAAGGTGCTGAAAATTTGGATGACAAAACGTAAAAAGGATACTCCCCACTGTCCACTTTTATTGAGCACGGTATTGAAGTAGAAAACGAATCCTTCGGGCCAAATAAATTGTTGCCAAAACACTGAATCGATTAAGGCACTGATAGCTGCGTGGCATAGTGGAAAGGATAGAGTCAGAACAGCAGTGCATGCGGTATGATCAGTCAAATGTACAGGTACTGTAAAATCCGAATTCATCACCAAAACTCAATTAATAATGGTTAGAAACGGTTCGGAGGCACCGTGAAACTGACAATGTATACTAATCACATCGTCATATCATGCAGATATGGAGCAAGTTGCCGTGGTCTGGCCACCATATTGCAACAGGATATCCCATTCAAATAAAAACCATTTGTATCGCGACGGAAACTACAGCAAGGAAATTTTTATACCACAACGTTTTGCGACTACCAGCGGAAGGGCCAAATCTCACAGTTACAAGGAGCTACTTTTCGGTCATAAGAACGGAAAACTAAGCTCTGATATTTACAGTGAGGATGCACGCAACGCCGGGATACGTGAAGTATTGAGCCCAGCGAAAACGGAAATGATAGCCAGGAAAAGCGTGGGATTAGTTTGCTCAGTTTGGAGCCTGGAGAAGGTTGTTACCAACTTGTTTCTTTTTTGTCATCTTGGACAAAACCATCATTTTTGGTGACTACCTGTGATTAATTGAAGGCTTCTTACCGAAACGGAATTCTGTGTCAGCAGTATTGAGCTTAACTTTACACGAGTAAACAAGGTGTATAGGTTCGCCTTAAAGAGACAGTTGCGGCTTTTCAAGAGTGACAATTTCGGGTTCATTTATGAAGGTTGATCTTTCGACTTGCGGTTCTCAATGAGTCCGATTAAAGCTTCGGGGTAGTTCACAGTTTGAGGGATGGAAATGCTTCTGGTACCTTACTTGACGAGTGTTCTATTGTCCTGATTTTATTGTTCTTCATAGTTTACATGGTAGACACTGAAATATAAGCATATACGTTTATACAGGTCATATAAATTCAAAATACATTGACAGCATGATGACTCAGATGTGCTACTCCCGATGCACAACAGTACCTGAACATGATAAAGATGACACGTGACGCTTCACACATGAGTGCGATTCTGAGAAACAAGGCTAGCTTAATTCATTGGCCTCCGAAAGCCTCAGTATGGTGGGGGTGGGTGTCTGGGATTGAGACTGGTCACCGTTCCCTTACACCTCGCGAAATGCTCATATATGACCAAGCGTCTCAAATGGCTTCTGCTGGGGAAGCCCTACTCGCTGCCCTCTCGTGGTGGNGAGGACGAAAACCCGACATCTGGGGCTATAACTGGGTTAGTGGACCATTGGCAGTTCACCTAGGGAGTTGGCCAAAGACACTGATTCCAAACCAACCAAGAAGAGGCGTACGAACCACACGCACAACTTCCTAGTCGCGGCAGTGGTCACCGGCTCAATTGGGCATCGAGGTGTATTTGGCACCTTGGACGTTTGACCTCGTCCAAAGGGCGTATGATCCAGTGAACTGGACACCGGCCCCCAATGGACTGCGAACTCTGAGCTTCGTCCTGTTGTCTTGCAGGCCTGGCTAGCTAGCCAGAGACTTCGGGTGGGGATCCCGAGGCAATCCCCCTTCTTCGGCCAGGGCAACCGGGAAGTAACATGCCCACACAACCTATGAACACATTCTTTAGATTTCTTTCTGTCCATATGTTGTGACACATTTGCCAGTTCTCTGTAATTGGTTTCATGTTGAAATAATGATGTGTGAAAACGCATTCCTAGTATGGAACGGGGAGCTTTTGTCGCCAAAATTTGGCCAACCAAATCGAATATCAATGAAAAAGTGAAAAATGCAATGAATTCTCGCTTACTTACTCAAACTACCGAGTGCTGTTAGCAAAACGGTCAAAAAAAGAGTCGGCCGTAGTCGAACACTGCCTTGGATTATTCCGTAAAGAAGACAAGGACCATAGAACAGAATCAGTTCACTGCGGAACACAAGGATTGCAATGCCAGACAAAACGATAAATTGTTTGTCCCGACCGCGCAACAAGAAGGAGAGGGATAGTAGTACTGTGCAAAGAATAACAAGGGTAATGAAACTGGATAGAAATGAGTTAGATACGATGCTTTGTTAATAAAAAAAGCATATTGGAAGTTTATCACATCCAACAAAGAGAGTCAGGATCATCAGCATTGCATCTTTCTTGCGTCCCTGTCCCGTCATGCAGACTTTCATTACAAATTAAATGCATTGAACATTTGTAGTAATAAAATCAAACACGAACGATACATAAACCATGGAATATACAAAAAACTAAGAATAATTCCAGCTGCGATTAGTTTACATTACATCCTAGATGCTTTTGAACATAAAAGTAGCAAGTAGACAGAGGAAAGCACCATGCAACCTTATTAGTATAGCTACGAACTCGTTAGGTCTGATAAAGTATACCGACGGAGTATGCTAGGAAAAATTCCATCGAGAAATTCTAATGCAGTGACACATCGGAACAGTTACGTGAACCTGACGTTCACTCATAAAGACCAGCAACCTCAGTCCCGGGACTTTAAGTGGCGAACAACATAAGGCCCCAATAAGTTAGGCGATGGATTGAGCCGGACGACAGCAAGGCTGCCTTCCATCAAAGCATGCCGGTGACAACGACTTAAGCCGCTTGACAAGTACCACTCTGCTACAGTTACCAGGATTACAGTGGAGCACTCATGAAGAGACCTGTGGTGATCCAGAGTTCTGTGACCGCATTTCAGGCACGACCAGGTACAGCTTCATGTCATCCAATCGCCGTTCAGGAAGCTCGGCCAACGGTACACTGGGCGAACATGACATCTGAGTTAGTACATATGATGCGTCGGCGCAAACGGTTACGTGATCGGGAACGGTCGTTCAACCAATCATACGGCCTATTACCTTAAAACATGCTCTAATTCCATTAATAAACATAAGCATTTGCTGCTATCAATTCCTCGTGTATTTCAATGGTGTCCGCAGTTCGGCTAGGAGCCAATCCAGTTCTGAGCATTACGGTACGGGTCCTCGTATTCCTATATTCGGTACCATTCAGACTATCACAAGACCCTTGGTTTCAAGGGTAAGAATATGGCCAGAGAAAACGACCTCATTTTTGATAGGCATGTAGTACGGATGGTTTCATTTTTTGCATCGAATTTGTTGCATGCCTGAGTGGAGAACAGAGCACAATGACCAAAAGATTGCGAACGCATCGACCATGAAGAAGTGAGAGTACATCCATCGAAAGAAGAGAATTGGTCAACAAAAAAGATGATGACTCCTTAGTACCGTAAACCAAAAAGGCTAAATGGAGACGACAAAGAGGGAGAGTTTGAACCCAGTGATGTGCGTTTCGACCTTATGAAGGGCAGCAAGCCGAGAAGGGATGAAAAGCCACCCGGTGCAGAGTAGATAATCGTTTTAGAAACCTGTAAGGCTAATTAGAATAAGGAGACCGACCAAATCGAAGTTGATGTAAAACTGAAGCGTTTGTACGACGCAGTGAACCAGAACCGGGTATTAGAATGGAATGGTGGCGAAATCATTTGAAGGCAGATGAACAGACCATTAAAAAGGACTTCGTAAGTTTATAGTAATCACGTCTGAGGTGGGAGAAGCCTGTAGAGCGATCATGGGCGTTGATGCTCTTATCGTTTTTGGTGACGGTGAATGATGCGATTTGGTAGCGAATAACGTCAAGGCTTTGAGAAAGAAACTTTGATATAAAGACCCTATTTTCCACACTAAAATTGACTTCCTT
>UZAN01051668.1:0-15442 GCA_900618425.1 Echinostoma caproni | reverse complement strand
CTTTCTGACAGTGGTTCTCTTGTTGGTGCATTTTCTATTCTGAACCTTATATTTTACCTTTTTTTTACCTTGAAGCATATCTATTGGACATGCGCTTTAAGTGCTTTGTGCTTAAATGTAAATGGGACTTAGTGCTTTTTCTTGTTTTATTGCCACCAAAGTTTCGATTGGACGCTCTTTGTTGGACTAACCGTTGCTTTCGGTTATAGTGAACTCGTTTTGGCTGTGACACTCAAGATTAATGTACTTCATCTGTTGAAGCGTGCAGAATTTTCCTATTAGTCCAGAATCATCTGAAAGGTAATTCGAATCAATCATTTTTGCAATTACGTTTTATTACCGCAGATACTTTTTCTGTGAATATTTGTAATATTTTGGCTGGATAGTGATTCAGGCTCACTACCAGAGGTATGACTGCCTTATTTATTTTTTGATTATTGCCAAAATAGTACCGTAGATTATTTTTGGATCGACTTGGTTCTCGATAATTTGAGCTACGTGTTGTTCTGAGGTTTGATTATCGCTATCCAGAACGAGCGAAGGATCGTTTGATTGAACGCATACAGACGAGGTTTTTTTCGTTTCGTTCGGACCAGGACAATCGCGTTTTGGTCGTTACACACACCTAATTTAAACAGGGCGCTTATTTTTTCAAAGGAGAAGCGGACTGAGACAAACGAAGATTTATGATTGCTAAAAGTACATTTTGTAATCTGCTGAGTTTTTTCTTCTGCTATTCTATGGGGCTTTCGAATACGGTCACTTTTGTTGTAGCGGTCACCAAAGCCACGGCCATTCGGTCTTTAGATGGGATCTGTCTCACCGGCATGTAAACGAGTGAACGAAAATCGCGATTGACTGGTAAGCGGGTGTGTGGCGTAAGACGTCAAATCCAAGGGGTCGATAAACGACGTCGTGCGGACGCGAATGAATGATCGATAGTCGCACTTGTCCTTGCTAGAGCACCGATGGAATGAGATAGATCATTGGCTAAAGGTAATCATAATCCGGGTTTAACGCAACTATGACCGTTTGGGAATGCACTTGTATTTCGCGAATCACGTGTTGAATTTTATCAGTCAATCTTGTTTACCGCTTCTGACCATAACGAATGTATCCATCGGTTTCAACATACACTGATAACAACAAAAGCGAACGAACGAGTAGAGATGTCGGCACATTTTTCACCACAAAATCATGAATGGATTGCACAGCACTCAATCGTTTTTGGAATTCGAGAAAGAAGTCAATGTGCTGAGTTTATCCCTTAACAGATATTTCACTTATTCTAGATGACGTGATTTCCTTGAAATGCGATTTTTTGTCCCATTCTCATTGTGCTTGAGCTGGTTCATTCTTGTTTTTTTCCAATGGGTTAATATTGACGTTGTGATTACTACAGCTAAGCAAATTTATATTATGGTGGATGCCATGTACTCAACTTTGTGGTTGGCCTAATGTTGCAAAGAAATAGAGGAATATATAGAAATTATATGCGCTAATTGGATTAGGAAAAATTTCAAAGAAGAAAGGTAGGTGGTTTCGGGGACAAGTAGACACTTGAAACTGATAGAGGGCTGAATACCGGATACAACGTTGTGATATTAAGCTGAGGGTATCATGAACGACTTAAATTTATTCAGTACATAAAGGATACGCATGGCGTCATATAAAATTCCGTTATAACTAAACAGTACATTATTGCAAACATTGGGAACAAGTAACAGGATAAACGTTCTTTTCATCGATCGGGTTTACTTCTCCACACAACTCCTAACCAATGTTTGATACTACTTAATGGCATATACTACTAACTAATATGTTATGTCGCAGTTCCTGGAATCTGCCCGCTTTTTCAAATTCACGAGGGGTGCGATATAGCAGGAGATTGACTGTAAGTTAGTTTCCTTTATTGTTCGAATTATTTACAATTACCTACTGCTTACTGAAAGCGGAGTTCGGGTTTACTGTATCAGAACAGGGCATTGGGCGTCCAGCAACTTTCAGTTTCAAGTGTCTTTTATGTTACAACTACTTACCTTTCCCTGGGATAATTTTCATAAATCAATTAGTTCATTTCAAATCTAAGTGTTGTCCCTTTTCCATTTTGCTGCAACGGGAATGTGTGTACAAGCTGACCACCATGCCTTTATCGGTTCGGCTAAAAGAAAATCACAAATTAGACACAGTCGACTTTCCAGACTACACCTTTTGCAATTCGATTCGTCCAAATATCATTTCAAATGGTCTCAGTATCATTTAAAGCTGACACAATTACCTCAGCAACCCTACCAGGTTTTTGTATTTTTCAAGCGTTTCACCGATGTCTAGATGACCACCATGCGGCACAAAATTCTCAACCTCTTGGTGAAGCGTGGGGTTGCTTCGGTGACAAAAGCCTCAAATCCAATGACATCTTGATTTCCAAATTATTTTAGATGCTTTGCTCGTGTGTGCAACAGGATGTCCCCCCTGAACGGATACATCACACAACCGTAAGTGGGCCGAGTCTAGGTGTGGGCTGAAACAGTCGACAGACAGGATGTTCTCAGTGGAGAGGGTGAACTGACAATCTGGAAGAGAGGAAAATACAGACACCATGAGCCAAATGGTCCAGTGAGACATGAACTCAACTCACACTAAAACGGAATGGCAGGTTGCCAAGGTCGTTACAACATACCACATTGAATGAAAACGCAGCTTAGCGAACAATCTTATTTTTGGTGAATCATCAACTGCCTAATACGTCACATGTTACATAACATCATTTTGTATAGAAAAAGAGGAAACAGACTAAATGAATATTCAAATGGAGGTTGTTGGTTTTGTTGTTTTTGTTTTCTGCATCACTTTCACAAACCAGATAAGGCTGATCCTAGCATCAGATCTTAGGCTTGATTCGTGTTACTTATGTGCTTTTGGGTCTAATGGGGAGGAGCAGGGCCTTGGAAGTTTGAGTGACTTCACAAACTGTTTCCGGGCGGACTATGTAAACAAATTCCAACCGCCTACGAGGTGGCTAGGATGTAATTTTCAATCGGCTTAGACCAGCGGTCCCGAACACGGAAGAGAGAAGAAGAAGTCACACTCACTGTGATCGGACGGGATGAGGTGTGAAGCGATGGCACATGTTATTTCATATGGTGAATTCGTGTAAATAATTCGTGAGCGGAAAAGCTCGGAAGCACTGGACAACTGTTTCTACCTGGTTGGGTTTCATCAACAGTGCGAATCTATCGATCCAACTGGGGATCGAACCCGGGACCCCACAGGTAGGACAGAAGCAGTGCTTCCTAGCTTTTCAGATCACGCCTCATTTAACCGACGAATTTCGATATGATTTTCCTGGATTTTGTCACACAAACATTTCCTCGCTTTCTGCGGTATGAACTCGAGGGAAAAGTGAGCTCGCGTCCACGGAAATCATTCACTGGCCATCAACAATTACGTCTCTGATGATGTCTACCGCGGAGAAAGAGTTCGGTAAAGTGTCGGGCGGAAAGGTGACTCTCATTGGACCCAAAATTCTCACATGACTTTTGGTTGTGGCATGGTGTGGGCAACTAGAGGCCTAAAATCAACATGAGGGATATTGTGTACATTGGGTAAAGCGTACAATATTGAGATAGTCGTTCAAGTCGGTCGCATTAGTTCGAACAAGTGTTCATCTGCTTCATGATTCTGAATATCTTTGTTAGTTTTTGGCCTATCAGTAAGACCAAAGCCACCGCGGGGGCGATTGAAATTCGCCAATATACTCCGTCCGAAAACAAATTGTGAAAACATGCTAACTACCACGGCCTACAATTCGGGCCGAACAGGCTTCGGGGACTTCTCGACATTCATTGTTTCACTGGAGTACAGAAAGTAAATTTCCCTCGCAACAGAGGCTTCGATTTGCTCGTGAACCAACGGACATTGAACTCCAAAAGTTGGTCCCCTAGAGTCGCGTCAGATAACGGAAGCTTTCCTAAACCATTCCGTTCTCAGACGTTTGGGAAATCATCTCGCCACGGCTGCGATAGTAGACGATGCATTTAAATCGGCTTCGTTGTTTATCTCCTCGAGGGTGATGAGACAGGCATTCAAATCGTCAGCTAATCTATTGAGCAACTGCAAATCGTCAGTAGTCAATGGCGGACCGTCGACAACTCGTTTAGATATCAAATATTAAATAAATAACATCAATCAATCATTTACGGCCTGCCGAACGGAGACTTAAAAATGTTAAAGGCATCCAGTAGGCCTTTTTCTGGTGGTAATATTATACAACTGTCAATGGTTGCTTTCACCTCACCGATGCAGTAATGCTGCAAATAGGACAACTGTGTTTCGGGATCGTCTTCATTACACTTGACAGGCAGCTAAGGATTAATGACCAGTATTTCGCTGGGTCACCGTCAAAATACAAAATCTCTTGTTTTGAGAAGCTAACGAGTGATGAAACGTTCTTTCCGATAGAGGACGTATCTTCGGCAAAATTTCTGGATGACTTTTTGCGAAGTCAAAATGTACTGGAGAGACTGGAACCCGGCAACACTCGTACGGCGACGAATCATCACACAGCTGAGCCACACTGGACGGGCGAAGAAATGGTGACGAGATATTAGAGACCCAGTGATTATCAATACGGGTGGGTTCCGCTGATCCTGGTTTGTTATCTCTACCGGATTCAAGAACAACATGCTTTACACCGTCCAGCCTAGCAACAGCATCTCTTCCTTCACCGTTCACTGTGTGTTCATACAATTTTAGACGAAATTCTAGTTGAGCAATTCGATCGTTGGCTGCATTGAGCTGATCGACAGCAGCTTCGACATCAGCAACAGCATTCACGTTACCACTGGGTAAATCTTCATCAGACATGACGCTTCAAGCTGCACTACTTTTGTAGAAACGAATGGGCGGCGGTGGTAAACTGGAAATTGCCAAGTCTAGTCTCATGCACGGCTTAAACGGACACAGAAAACAAAGTGAGGGCTGAGGCAGGTAATCTATACATAAACCGTGGTTCTACAGTAAAATATAATCAATCAATAAACGATAAAATCAAGCAGACCTCGGACTAGGTTACTTGACGCCAGCGTAAAGAAAATTTCAAACGTGGTGGTAAAGAATGACGTGAAAAAATTGTGATACAGTCAAACCAAAACAGAACTGTTCAGCTATAAACAGAATAGCAGAACAGTCGTAAGGAGTTACTGAATAAATAATCGTTCCAATTTGGTAATCTGTCATTTGGCATTAAATATTCAGTATAGCGTAGTCAATGGATATTGTCATTGATAATCAAACTACTTATAGTAGTCAAATTGCAAATGCTGAGATATTTAAATTTCCTTCTCTGGAATTTACAGTAATAATAATAATAACATGCTTGTATGTAATACAACAGTTTCAGCAACATGCAGTACAGCAAAAATCTCCCGTCGAATTTTCAATTATTTTGTTTCCTCTTTTTCCACTGCGAATGAACTTATATAAAATGCGACTTATTTTCCAACTGATGAATGACCGAAAATAAGCTAGTTCGCTAAACCGCGTTTACATTCCTTCATTGTTTACCTTGTTTGTACGCCTACGCACTGTGCGTGTTCGGCCCTCTCCCCTCAAAAGTCAAATCAGGCCATGCTGCGCGGACACCATTGGATCATTGGATCCACTTCAAGCGGCTAATTAAGACACCACTCAATCATGCTCGGTCGATTTACCCGTCACTGTTGTCCAGATTCACATGCAGTTTGTGAGCTGCCTACAGATTAGATTCCATAACTTTGCTACCACTACAGAAACACCTTCGAATACTGAGCAACTAAAATGATCCTTTTGGCCATATATCCGGAACGGAATAAGATATCTCTATCCAACCAATTTAGGTTGAAATAGCTTAAGGGGAACTGTCAAAATACGCTGATGATATTTATGGAATTTTATACGAAATTTTGAGTTGAAAAATGTGCTTTTCCGGTTATTGACTCTGGATTCGACAATCTTTACCGCTGAAACTATATAACCTTATTGAAAGATTCTTCCACGGCACAACGTTAGCTGAGTGACCTGTATGATATTGACAAGTGACTGTCAAGTGAGGCCAACCAGGTACTGGGAATTGAGCAAGACGTGGTACTGAAATTATTCTATTGATTCCCACGATGGAACACCACCGTGGTCGTTCTTAATATGATAGTTACTGAAGCCAGCACCACAGCTTTGCACAGCTACGTTAAAGTGACTGAGCTCATCGATAAATCGAATGCGGTGGTGACCTGGTGGTGAAGTCACCAGATTGTCACCCCGGGGGACGTGTGTTCGAATCCCACCACCACCACCACCTGACTTTCCGCATTGTGTGCTGCATGATAACCCTTCGACTGGGTGCTTTCCCTCTTCCTGAAAGTAGTACCATTGTGTGTTCAATAAAGGTAGCAAAACTGGGAAAATATTTCTCTCCCACCAGCGAAACCAATTGGGATGAGAGTTTAATTCATGTGGCATCTCACTCGCATCAGATGTCTATTGACTGGTCGGCATCACTATCGACCTTACGAGTATAGATAGGAGTAATTATTATTGATCAGTATTTCACTCCTTGACCGTGTAAGTCATGTTGACAATTCCAGTTAGCTCGTTCTGTTTCAGTGAGTTATATCCTTCGGAATTCACGGCGTGCAGTTGTAACACTAGTTTTACGGCCAATAATATGGCTTATTGTGACTGTTGTGACAAAATCAATCACAAAAGCTGGATAAAACCATTCGAGGAACACCGCAGAATAACCTATGTAAATTAAGAAGATATATTTATGGCAAAATAATAAATTATTGTTTATCTCAGCTTTCCTCTCCACTCGAAATCCAACGCTCTATTTGATTAATTTCTACCCTCCAACAATTAACTCGAAATCCGAAAATTCACCGGGATAAGCAGCTTAAATTGATCCGGTAAATTATCTGAAAATTCTCAAAAAATTTCACTGTTTCACATTTATCTTCTTCTTTGAAACACTGAGTTTGGTTCGCAATGAGTTGATCTCAAGCTAAAAATGAGACTTGATACAACATTTTTAAATAACTGACTTCTTTATCATCCTATTTTCATAAGGCGATTACTTTATCAAAAGGATGCTAACCAACAAAATGAGCAACATCTTCGATCAGATCGTATCTAACTTGTTGTGGTTTCATTATCATCTGATTCAATGTGGGTTCAACCCTAGCTTTTATGAAAGCGTCGATTAGATAGTGAGTAAGAACAGACATCAAAGTATTTTGACCAGACCCACCACCGTAAGAATACCTGTTGCGGCTTTTATGTTCTACTTTTCATCTTCTACCAAGGTCATAACCTATTTCGGTAGATATTTCCGGAATGAACAATGAATGACCAAATAATACCCTGGTCCCTTGGCTACACCAGCGAAGAACAGTTTGGAGGTAACCATATTAATTTTGCATTCGAGAATGCTTCCATTTTCTTATGGCGAGTGGTGTTATCTATAAAAAAGAACGTCTTAGATATAAGTTAGGTAATGTTGAAATAACGCAAAAGTTATCCAAGCGTAACTGGAAGAATCATAATTTCGGAAAGGCTTTTCCAAACTACCTTGGAAAAATCATGGGGTTTAAAACCTCCCAATGCCAGCAGTGAAAATATTTCTCCAGTCTTTCTATCCCAAAGAAGTAACATGACCTTTTCTTGATTCCGGAAACGTTTTGTCCGCTGAAACTTAAATTTCTTTCTGGGAGCTGCTTGTGATATAAAGCTATCATATCAACATTTGAAATATTACAATAGACATATCCATGGTTTAATTACGGTAACTCCTCCCGAAAGTCACTCGCTACATCACGTAGTATCGTTAACATTTCACCGCACACACGAAAAGCCATAGAGATGAATGGTTCTTTATCTCCTAAATTGTAGGATTGAATACCGCATCGGTCTCACCAGCCTTTGAAAGCCTGTGTACTACACATTTTCAACTTCAAATGAAATCGTTGTAACTGCAGGTGAATCCAGAAAATCGGATTCCACTAGGAGTCCCACAAGATGAGTGTTGCTTCGGCCATCAAACGTCATCGACTGGATCCTGACCTGCCTAAACTCGAGTGAGTTACCCACTGAGGATTAAAGTTTAGTTGGGGTGGGGTGAGATTTGACTGTCCCTCCCCCCATTACCACTGTAGAACGTTATGTACTTGACCATTGATCGAATGGGCCTCATACGAGAATGAACGAATACGGCGTTAATTGACCTCGGTCGGTCGGATAAGGGAGTAAATCACGTCAAGATGGATTGATAAATCTGTCACCACGCTCATGGATGGACGTTGGAATGAATCCTTACGTGAGTGGATTCCGTGCAGGCCCTCATTAGCCCAGTGTGTAAAGTCCACCGAGGCCGAGGTTCATTCTAATAACACCGCGACCTTTGAACCAAATGCAATGGTCTACTTATCTGTGCCATTGTGAGGCACACTTGAGAGGATACCTAGCAATGGTACAAGGATAAAGCGATCAAATAATCGATATTTCCCCCCTGAATACCAAGATCAAGTTTGAACTCATTCACACGCTATCAGAAATCACACATTTTCTCTATAATTCCGAAATCGGTCATTGCTTTCTATCCACAATGCCAATGGCAACAGCCTATCATCTACAGCTTCTCCCTTTGTTAATCGACTTTTTCACATGAAGCTGTATCCCAGTTGCACAATTTCCCATCATCGTCGTATATTTTCACAGTCTGATTGCATCTGTGAGATCAATGTTCAGTTAGTAGGACATGTGGTGATTGGAATACCTTATAGTTATCCATGGTTCTACAAAGATGATAGCTTTGTACCGGGTGCATCATGTTGTGGTAGTTGTGGTAGTACAATACTCGACCCACCCTAATATTGATCAGCGACGTTCTTCTACATGAAAAAGAGTAACGATAGATTAACAACAGAGATACAACATTAATCACTATGATTTAAACTGGCTGCAATGTATTTTGACAAGGTCTAGCATCCCTAAAAGAGGCATATTATGAGTAATAGGAACACTTAAATATGCACAATTGCTGTAAGCAGATGCACATGACAGTGTATTCCGAGTTGAATAGCTAAAATTTTGCGATTCGAGTCACAAAATGACGGAGTAGAGTAGTGCGTGGGATCTATGCTCGGAGTAGAAATTATACAGACGAAGCCAGCTGCATACCGGAACTAACAGGGTCGGAAACTGTTCCTTTCTGATGTCACAAGTTACCAGTGGAATTTATTTGCGGATATTATTTAAAATGCATGAAACATCGAAAACCTCAGAAGCGGTCCGGAAGTTAGGCGGGGGTGCCTTCACTCTTTAATCATGTTTTGTGATATTTTATGAACCCCCTGCAAAACGCAAATATCTTCGTAGAGGTCCGTCTCAAAGATGTTCACTGGAAGGGGGTTAATGTATAATTAATTTGGTCATTTAGGACCTTTCAATTCAGCCTAACATAGATTTCAATAGCATCTTGTTTTTCAGTTTCTCTATCTTAGGTACGGGCAATTTTGCCAGTTGTCTGATAAATCCGAAAAATGTCACCCGGCTTTGATCCCCAAGGGCACGACCGACTCTGGGACAGGGATCCAATTAGTCCCGAATGAACAAAGGTGATTAAGTGCGATGGGCTTCGATGCATCCAACCACCGCCACCACTACCATGTCGAGGAGAATCGGTTGAGATGCAGCCATTCATGTGCTTGAACTTACCAATGTTGGCTCGAATGTTTCCAATGTGACCTTCTAGTGCGAACCTCAAGTAATTGCGGCCTGATGAATTTCTGTCAAATCCGAAGTGACTGACTGTTTGCTTGTCCTAATTCCTTTTGAAAATTAGGAGAACTCTTTACGGTGACATTTTGTGTACATTTTAACATGCGAGCGTGAGTTTGTCAGGTATACAGTAATAAACCCTCGTTGCGAGCCCGCTTTGTGTTTGAATGCAGCAGTTTGAATGTGCACTTACGAGATTTAGCTATGAGAGGTTGTGTAATCCTAATCAATCACACACACAAACTTAGGTAGTGACAAATATGTTCTTCCGAATTGATCCAGGAATTTAGTGCATGATGTCAAACTGAACAATCGAATGTCACCCGGTGATTACTGAGTGTCTCACTGCGAAAATGTCACTTTTGACTTTAATTTGCCGGCCCCTAGCTCCGCCGCTGACGCTATAACCCCTAGCAGCACCCCCAAGCTACCTTTAACAACACCAACACTAGCATCACCACCAAAACCTTGACATAACCAGAGGGATAACACCTTTCTATACAAAGCATCAGGATAATGGTTTGTCAGAGGTCAAGTCCCTGTGATTTACTACTTTCTTTGGGTGTGAATCTGGAGCTAAGTGGGCTTGGTTACTTCCTAACTCTATCACCTATTTGCTGCGAACACTACATATTTTGAAGCTTGTTTTTAAGACTCTCGGTACAAATAACCTCCGTCGGTATTTGACTCTATCAGAAATGAATTCAGTGTTTGGAAAACAGAAATTCATACATTCACAAAAGGCGATTGATATTTTGTGAAGATATCATTCATGTTATTTGTTATCAAACCAACGTGACGTCAGCGATCAAGCGTTTATGCGATTATTGGTATCTACCAAGAGGCTATGATTGATGTTTAACTGCTACCATCCCTATCCAATTCAGATGATTGTTAGCTTTCATTTAGCAGCCCTAAAGACTAGAAAGTTGGTTACCATTGTTTCATCGATGATAATATTATCAGATAGCTTACAAAGATGTAGTATTATTTGATGATAATTAAGTATAACTAGTGAATTAAATTAAACTAAATGGAGATCTTTTCCTATGGGAACTTAGAAAGCCGACACTTTGCATAGTTGGTTTGGATACGAATTGAGGTTCTATCATCCAGTATTTTCAAATCGAAATGATATAAGCGACTGATTATATTAATGAAAGTTCACAGATTTATTCAAGTGTGGACGGTTATGCATCATTCAACCTAAACTTTTCGTTGTGTTGGGATTATTTTATGAGCATAAGGAAGTAATGGAGAATCTAGTTTGATTGTAATGTGCAAGTGTCAAGAACAAAACGGCCAAATGACCACTTGATTTTGTCAGTGTTAAACCAGTGACAACAGGGTCAGAAGAAAATCGTTTTTTCCAATTGACCATAGACACGATGCAGCACTGAAGGTTGACGAATGGTACAGATTGATTTGTGCATTTACTAACGGTCAAACTTCCTTTTTCTCCACAGTCTATCGCTATGTTCATAGTGACACGATATCAACAAATAGGGATGTTTTTAATACACAGACTAGATCATTCTGCGCTTTCGGTTTCGTTCTTATGCATGTTACTACGTTCGTTTGATTATATTACATTTGAGATTTGCCATATACATTAACTTCTGCCAGTATATTTACTGTGCCATGGAAATCAACTAAAAATCCGTTGCAACTGTGAGTTTTTTGATTTAATTTGATTGTTATTTGGATGAGTTAGAGTTATGCGATGCGTTCAGAAGTCCTTCATCGCTGACCATAGTCGATGTACATCAAGAGAACCTAGCTTTGCAACCCTAATACGGGACTTTAATCTCACCAGCACCAGATTACAAGGATTATGGCTAATCAGGTGAACTTTTGAACTTGATTACTTCTAACATTAGCCCTCATCTGTTCTGACGGATATCAATCACACGCATGAAAATGATCACGTCTGTGATAAGATAAATAGTTGTTTACTTTCTTTTGTTTATCGGATATATAACAATGTAGTTAATTCTCAGGTAGGGGATTGTGACTAGTTAAATTAGCGTACATATACAGATTCGAGGAAGATGGAGCTGGATTCAAACTTACCGATTCCGGGTTGCTGTGACGAACGCTGACTCACTGGTGGTAATGGAAGATGGTTCCACCTCATATCACAGCTCGAAGTTTGAATATTTCACCACAACAAGAACAACTTTCTGCAGAAGCTAATCTCATTTCTTGCATTCCCTCACCTAGAAGATGGTGTTTTGTACGTTGAAGTGTGAAAAGCGTGAGACAGAAGATAAGCTTGTAGTTCATGAAAACATGGGTAAAAACCTGCCAGTTAGTATCCTTTTATGTATCCTAGGGGTTTCGTGTATAAATATATGCTACGCTGATTTATACTACTGTTTACTATATATGCTACATAAATGATATTACCATGAATCACTATAAAATGTCTGCTGGCAGTTTGCTGTTTGTTTCACAATGTGCTGGATTGGACTGTTTAAACAGTCAACAAGTTTCGAGCGCATCAGATACCCGTCCTTTTGTCCTCGCTTTCACATTGGCCTGGTTTTGTGTAGTTTTGATATGTAACGGTTCTAACAAGGAAGATACTGTACAATGCTTCCAAGACTGTTCGATAGGAAGTGACACGGTAGCTCTGCATGAAGAATATTCTTCCGAGAAAGAATCAGTTGACATGTCGTTATCTTTTATTCCTCTCACGTTCCTGTTCTCAACTGAGAACGTTGCGAATTGGAGAATTCGATCGTCCATTAGGTTTGTTAATTTGTGAGGCTGGATCAAGTGCTCTAAGTGCTCCAAGTCGTTCACCGTTTTTGCACACCACGTATACATTTTCCATGGAAACTACATTAATTAATGCGTAGCACAACACCAACTCCTTTGAAACAAGTTATCCTAACATAATTTCATTCAAAGCCGGGAGACCGATCCCTGATGGCACTAAAGAACGTCCTCCGAACAGTTGAATCAAGGAGCAACAGCGACCGCAAACTCTTTGTTTCAGTCTAATCACAAATTCCATGTACATAAGGTTGTCTTGCTCTCGAAACTGGTAAAGGAAAACGATCGCAAGAAATTAGAAGTTGGATTCAAATATTGGCTGAGGCAGTTGCAATAACTCTTGANAACTCTTGAGCAGCCCTGATGAGATTGGAAGCCATTTGTGAGAACATCGACAACGATTCAGTTAATTAGGACGATCCTTACTCACTAATTGTTCATCCTTGCAAATGTAGCACATATGACACTTATTACGATTAATCCTAATTCATATTTAGTCATTTTTGCTTGTCTCTCCCTCCAACCTATGCTTCAGTACTGTACGAAACCAACGGAAAAAGCATCGCGAACAAATTCATTTCTTCTACGGTCTTTCATAGAAAAACAATCGGTTACTGTTTTTCTTATTAGTTTAAAACACCCGAAAAGAACTAAAGTGGATTTCACAGAACTAGCAAGCATATGTAAAATTGGTGAAGTTTAGGACGACGTGTGATCAGTAACTTTTTGAGTCATTTTTGAGTCATTTTCGAGTCATTTCCTTCGGTCTAACAGAATGAAAGAAGATTGATTTGCGGACTAATGATTGTACGGGTTCCAACGTGTATTTGTTCCATTTAGTCCTACCAAGCATTACTCTGAGAAGCGTGGACTCCCGTTTTGATTTCATTAGATATTTTAGATGCAGCACGTTCATCAGTTCGTCCCGGAATTTGAACCGCTCTTCCTCTCGATGAAGATGTGTAAGTATTATGTATGCAAGTAATCATTGGGAACCTAGACAACTAGGGATAATGTTAGTTGTTGGCAGAAAGTGGAGAATGCAAAATTTAACATGAAAAATGGGAGATTAAAAAAAATGGTTAATAACGAATGATATCCGGTAAGTTAAAGTGAAGAATTCGGGGATGAAGGGGAAGGAACAGTCAAAGAGGGAATGCTAATTGGAGTGAACGACGAAAGTGCGACTAAGGATTTTCTGCAAACCAGTGTTAACTTTGCCGCCTTTCTTTTCAAGAGCAAAATACTGCATTACTCCCCTTTGGTAGTCACCGCTTGCAAATGGTACTTTAGATGATAAAAATGCATTTAATGTATTGATCTCGTGCACGTGTTCCGTGATGAATTTCGGGGTAATTTCGAAGCCATATGTTTCACACTGAGCGTATAAGATGTCTTTTTGTTTCGGCTCATTATATATTATTTATTTATATTTACCCACATATTAAAGGTAATCATTTGGGGGGGGGGGCTTATGAGAATAGTCTATTCAAAATTATCATTTTTTACGATTGGTGTATCCCCAATTGGGGATCGAACCCGGACCTCATGGGTAGATGGATTCGCACTGCTGATGAGACCCAACCAAGTCTGTGCTTCCTAGCCTTTCAGTTCACGCTTCATTTGTTATATACATGACGAATTTCACCTTTAAAATTGAATCAACTCCTCCATTTTCTCACTTGAAATGTGTGTGTAAGAAAAACATAGAGGCGAACAAACTCGTTTGCAAAATAGTCCTGTTAAATAGATCAGACTACATTAGTAAGATGAAAAGCCTAATTAGAGACACAAGAAACTTTCAGAAAATAGCTGAGGAGAATGGAAAACGGAATGACTAGAAAAGTCGCTGTCTAAAATACTCCGGTGCCTAAAACAGAGGGACGTAATAGACTGCTACATTTCAATACATTCGACCAACTGAAACGGTGACCTTAAGACTCTACAGATTACCAAAGATACATAAGGATGTAATGCCACTCCGACCTTCGAAGAGCGTAACTCCGCTTACCAAGTCATGTTTAAGTGGCTGGTAGTGAGCATGGAACCAGTGAGAACATAACCAGTCAATCGCACATGATTCCTATAATTTGGTGACCAGAATTAAGATTCAACAGTAAACGGATTGCGCATGATACCACCCGACTTCAGTTCCCTCTTCCCGAACGTTACCATTTCTGAAACTATTAAACAACAATGTGATCACAAACAAAGCAGCAATTGTCTAATCGGAATACCAGTTGGTGATCTCAAACAATTACTATGCTTTTGTACACAACATACAATTCAAATTCAGTGACAAATTCAAATTCAAACTTTTATTATGGGATATAACTTACAAAGACTTCACTTTTTCAAATCCCATAGGGTGTTTGAACTTTGGTTCGGATCACGATTCACAATATCACAGTTAGTCCATGGAAGTAAAGTAATGTTTTGACGAGCATAGGAGAATATGTTATGTAATTGGGTGTTGAAACGTAATTTTTGCCAAAGCATCATCAAGCTGACGCTTGAAAGATACTAAGGTTGGGGCACAGACCACGTGAGCTGGTAGAGAGTTCCATGTGCTGCACACTGTGACTGCAAACGAGTGACGTCTGCAGTCGAGACGGCTCTTTTGGTGTGCCAACTTCAGCGGATGCCCTCTGAGATGAACGTTGTACGATAAAACCAACAGAGAGCTACATGGATGGTTGGGTTGTTGGAAAATCCGATAGAGTAAAATCATATCGCCTCTGATTTGACGATATTGGGATGAGTATATCTTCAGGAGCTGTATTCTTTCTCCGTAGGTCTTGGAATGCAAACCTTTGACCATTTTGGTAGCCATTCTCTGCGGATGTTCGAG
>UZAN01051667.1:0-18627 GCA_900618425.1 Echinostoma caproni | reverse complement strand
GCATATTGCGAGTCTTATGAGAATCAAAGCGCGATTACTAATGGAAATAGTAACTTTGAGTGTTAAGGTAAAGTGTTTCGGGTGATTAGTAATTACCTCGTTTAAAAATGAATTACTTCTTTTGGGGGATAGACAAATTACAGTTATATCACAAGATGTGATGTGGTAAGTGGATGCGTGATTTAACTCACCAACAACAATGTGAAGATTACTGTGTATCAGGGGAAGGAAAGACGGCATGAATGCATCAAAGAAGAATGAAATGTGAGACTACGTATAAAAGGAAGCTTTATACATATTGTTTAGGATGGTCCTACTGTATCTCAGAATTCTAGGGAAACATTGAATAGCTAAACAGTCAATGGCATCGGCGGAGTAATCAAAGAGAACCCCATACTTGCCGATCAAATAGGAGCTGATGTAGGCGATCGCTCCACCTGCTGTTTTCTTCTTGCAGTGCTTTGTGTCATTACGAAGCACTTGAAACCCTTGATTTGAGCCGGGATTCTTGCATACACTGGCTGCATATAATACAAACTTATTCCACCTCGTTACGTTTTGCGGTTTATCCGGTCCTAATCTTATAAGATATATTCGGGGTATTTTTCGGGATTAAGATCCCAAAAAATGCCCCGAATATATTTTTTATACTTCAAACCGTTCCGTCTCCTTCCGATAATGCGCAGATTCAGGGAAATTCGATGAGGAGGGTCCACTATGTGAAGTACTAGGCTGTCACACTTGAGGATATCCTTTGGTCTTTACATACCCAGACCACTGCTCCAAAGCTGAAAGTTCTCTTCTTTCAGATTAGAACACTGTGTCACTTCTGTCCTGATTTGTCGTTGATAGAAGCTTTTGTTCAACAATGTGTTCTCCATATACCCCTTTACTGCTCCATTGTAATTTCCCTGGTTCGCTAAAGGCTGATTTCAAGCTGCTTAGGTGTGGCCTATCAGTGATCAACCGTGTTTCTCACGTGGCGTTGTCTGTTCTGATTGACAGTATCTGTGGTACTCAAATTAATACGTTCTTGAAGTTGGTTGAATCTGCTGTATCTGATTGCACACATCCTTTACACATTGATCTGTGAGCATACAAATCCCACCCCTCCACCCGTTTCAAATATAAACTCATCCCATCTTGGAAACGTTTTGGTACTGTGTCTTGCCCGGATACTGACCGAAAAGGAGTGTTCTTTCTGAGCTTTCTAATGCATTTAGTAGATAACTCATGTTTTTCTACGCTTTTTAGCCCACTTTTGTCCTTCTTTTGCCAGTGTTGTGATGGTGGTCCCTTTGTGACTGAAACCTTGTATATAACTCGCGAAAGCTTCAATACAATATAATACAATACAGTGCAATACAATGCACGCGTGTTGCGTGATTCAAGGGTGCACATGGGATTGATCATCTTTACGAAAAGTGACCTGATGTTCGTGAGGTCACGGTCATGTTGGACGGAGTGTGCGACTAAGCGCTGATTGCCAAACACCACGCTTGCGTTCTTTCTGTTGTTTGAGCAGAAATCCGAAAATGAGCCAGCGAGGACATAACGCGCACAGCGTTGAGTAAATCACGCTTGAACTTGATGAACTGTAACCCCGAATAAATATTTCGTGTGGTCGAGTATGCCATAAAACAAAATAAATAAATTTGAGAGGGAAGCGCTACCAATCAAAGAGTGTCCCACACGATTTCTTGTCATGGACCTATTGTCTCATGGCGTTCCGCAACACCCGAAATCGTTGTCCCCATTGTAGCGCAAGAACAGAGAATCATTTTGATGGTTGACTTGTGATAAAACAACACCAGGTGTATGGATTGTAAAAGACGCATGAGAAGCATGCCCGTGAGAAGTAGGTTGGTTTTTGCACCGTTCGTTGATAAATCGGACAAGTCTTCACTCTCCGACAGTTGCTAGGGCACCGTCATGTTTACCACAAACTAACGATCAATGTGTTCTTAAATATTCTCGCGGCGTTCGACTTTATCGACAGAACCGCACTACGAAACTGTTTGTTGTGATACTAAGTACCTGAGAAGTATGTGTTGATCCTCGTCATAACTCAAGTCGGGTTATGGCCTATGGCCAGCTTTCACCACCCTTTGCCGTCTCCAGTAAGGTGCTACAAGGTTGCCGTATACCCCCATTCCAGTTAAACTTTGCCATAGGTGTTCTACAGAACGCTTTGTCCGGTCTAGCAAGCGGTGGAGTCGAACTCTTCCCACAGGGTTCTTGATATCGCTTTGTTAAGTGACAAGGCACAGATAAACTAACAAGCTTCACACCACTCAGTATCCAGATACGGCATGTGCTTTGCACGATCCAAGAGTCTGTGCCTGGTTATCAGCTAGTAGTTGAGAGCTTTTAGTACCCCGAGAGCTTAATCGCAGCTAGATGTTATTTTGGGGAGATCACATAATAAACAGTGAAAGCTATACCAACTTTTACCAACCTGGGACACCTGTGGCACCACCATGACGTCCAATTGTCCTTAAAGGAAGGGTCTACATCGTGTTTTGGTTTACAGTAGCCCGATTCTAATGGACTTTTCGTATTCGAACACCAATGCCCTTAAAGCATTGCTCATGTCTGGTGGGGACATCAAGTGACCAGTGACGAAATTTGTCGTCGTGTCGTCGTGGGTACTGATAGTCGTTCCCTAGCGGAAGTAGTCACTATACACCACTTCCGACGGCTCGGTCATATTTTGCGTATGCCTACCCATCGTCTGCCTCTCCGGACTCGTACTGGTCAAGGTTGGAAGAAACGCCGCGGCGGTCAGACCATGAGCTGGTGTATAGGTACAGATATTTTGGCCTCAGCATTTGCTTCGGTTGGTGCAACTCACCTTCCGGGTTAGGGCCCAAAGGATGAGGATTTTCGATGGCCAAAGGTGGAAGATATGGTTCAGAATAAAAGTCAACGAGGCGATTACTGTGCGGCCTGTTTGGTGATACCCTGTTCACCATAATAGACAAAATAAAACTTCAGAGTTTGTACGGTGAAACTGTCGAGGAATTATTCGTTCTCCCTGTTCTTCGTTTCTCCCCATTTTCCTCTCAAATCTGTAGTATCCCTTATCATTATACTTACGTTCGCTTCATGCCAGTGCGAAATATATGTAAATAAGGGATCCCAATCGATTCCACTAATCCGTGTCTCCCAGGAACCAATCGGGATTAGTTCTCTTACAGCGTGAAGGGTAAAACAAGCTTGATTGACAAATCTGACGATAAAGTTGGTTTTGCAGCCTGTGTGAGGTCTCACACGTCTGTTCACTCCTTTCAATCTACGTCATTCAAATTCTGCTTGTTCGTGTCATCCATCTTGCTCGCAATATTGGATCCTCCTCACGCTGCTACAGCTGATCTTCGTGAGATTTCTTATGATTGACATTTCAAATTGCACACTTATCGCGGTATGCAGCCTGATGTGAACTTTTTCGATGTGGTGGACCAGTCGATTGTTAGTTAATTTTTCACCAAACCGTAGTTTTCGTTGTGTAATCGTAGATGGTTTGTGTGTATCGTTTTTTTCTGTCATCTTATTTTAATGTTTGGAACCTTTATATCAGACAGACGGTTATTGTTTGAATGATGCGAGTTTGCTTCCAGTGATGACGGGTTATTGAGTTTTTTCTCGGTTGAAAAAATCGCATTTCAGACTCCGAAGGTTCTCTCGTTTTTTTAAATTCCTGAAGGACCGGTTTGTAATAGACACCAAGTGATCTGCTACCGGGACGGTAACGATTCGGCAGTTCATGTTGCAGCGAATACTCATGGAAACATGCCCGTTAAAAACCTTTGACCCGGCCTCTCATTTTGCATAGGCTACTAATCACACACTTCACGAAGTTTTCCTGAAACCATCTGCTGTGTGTATATTTATATTTATGTTTTTCTCACATGTTTGAATCCAAACTGTGTGCCAAACAGATCATGGTACAATAATCTTTATGAAAAAGAAAAACGTTCCATGATTTGCATGTGGGTGGGATACTGCTAGGTTGTCCAGGCCAAGGCAGGTGGAGTTTCTTGAGAAATCCACAACCAGAGCCTGTGGCTAACCAAAGCCTTACCCGCAAGGCAGCGGGGCGGTGTGCGAAAACCGCAACTCATTGGGGGCTGGCGTCTCCAGTTCATCGGATCATACACCCTTCGGACGGGATCAGACGATCAAGGTGCCCAATACACCTTGATGCCCATTCGAGCCGGTGACCACTGTCACAACCAGGAAGTTGTGTGTGTAGTTCGTACTTCTTTTCATGATTGGTTTGGAATAAGGGCTTTTGGCCAACTTCCGTAGGCGAACTACCAGTGGTCCGCCAACCCGGTTATAACCCCGGATGTCGGCTTTTCGTCCCCTCACTTTGGTGGGAAAACGCCTCTGACACGAGAAGGCAGTCAGTAGGGCTTCCTCAGCAAAGGCTATTTGAGACGCTTGGTTGTATGGGAGCATTTCGCGGGGCCCAAGGGAAGGATGACCAGCCGCAATCTTAGACGCCCGCCCCTGACCATACTGATTCTTTTGGCGGCATCTACCTTGCGTGCAGCACTTGAATCTGCCTGTCCACATGAGAACGGGCAGCTTTTTATGCAACTTCCATAGATTAGTTAACGACGTAACGCCTCTGTATGCTTTGTGTTTCTCGCTTCAGTTAGTGACTGCATTGTCTAGCTCATCAGCTAGTCCATCAATGTTAAATGGTTTCTTTTTTCGACTCCCAGCACCACAGCCGGCCTAATTACAGAGTTGCATAGAAGTTTTTCGATCGGCTCTCGCTAAAATTTGCTATACATTTTCCACTCAGATATTGGTGCAATAAACTCCAAATTAAAGATGTATACTGTATAATTGCTTCAATTGCGAACCACAATTTTGGTCTTTGATGTTTTTAAGCTCCTAATTGCAACGTTGAAATAAATCCGCTCTCCCCCCGATTTCAAATCCTCGGNTCACATACCTGCAGTCTGTCATTGAGATGCACGATACAAGTGAGCAAGAAGCCGCTTTTGCTGAGCAAATGGCCGCAAACAAGCCGAGCGCTTCCAGTCACTTGAACTGTTCTGCTACTCCAACGGCCACGAGCACTGGCCCTAATCTGAGTTCGCCACCCCCACCCATCTCCTGTTCGCCTTCCGCATTGTCATCTTCCTCTTCCAGCGAGTCTAGTGATACTGAACTGGAAGACGAACTGGTCCTTGACGAGAAAGCGTTCAGTTTCGATCCGAAACACGGTTCCTTGGCCAAACTGCTCGATTGGTCCGATGTGATTANGCGGGAAGACACGATTGACCGATCTGCTACGCAATTCTACCGTGTCAGCACTGAAATGGGCTAAGTCAGAGGATTCTTTAATGCTCCCGGACTTACCACACTCAACTGATGTCGCTGCCACTGCTGAGAGAGGTCAAAAGAAAGCGTCAGTGGTTGCCACAGACAGACAGGCCTCCCCGTTGGAATTGGGCTTAGACGTGGCCGCTATGTTGGGTCAGTGTGAAGCCGGCCAATCCTCTTGTGAAATGACTCTAACCAATACCGACACCCTATCCGATTTGCGCTCATATCTGATCACATCCGGGGACAGGTCCGAGGTGGGAGAAAATACGTCAAGTAGGTTTTGTTTTGTTTCTGTTTAGATGTCTACTATCTTGGTGCATTTTTTATCCAAACTTCACCTAGCTTAAATTCGCAAATACTTTCGACAGGACTGTTTTCTGAAAGTTGAAGCAATTATTTCCCGTAATGAACGATTTAATTCCGGAATCATTTCGCGGCATCTCAACTGGTGCTTACTGCAGAAAATATAGTTTATATGTCACAGGTCATAACAATCTAACATGGCATCAGTTCATTCTTCCGCTTACGTGGTCACCAGGGCAACGCCAGACTGATGTAGACCTCGTTCTGCTGACATGGTAGGGGCTTTCGGCACTTGATTGCTATGGCCTCCGCAAATCTTAGCAGCCGTCCATTCGGGGTTGTGTGAACAATCCCAAACAAAGTCTCACGATTAGCTTGGTCGCCAGTCTTCAGCAGATGGCGAACAATTGATGTCACAGGTGCTGTGTGAGACTGGCTTGATTGACTGGTTGTTAGTGCAGCGCTCAATCTCACCCACTCGCGTTCGACCTATACTGGTATGTGTTCAGCCACTCGGGCACGCAGCTGCCTCTCTCTTCTGCCCACGTAGGTAGGTCTGTACCCACATTGACACTCATAGATTACATGCCATTTGGCGGACAGAAGAGGTCTACATCAGTCTGGCTTTGCCCTGGTGACCACGTAAGTGGAAGAATGAACTGGCGCCATGTTATTAACTGTGATATATAAGCTTTTTTCTGCAGTAAGCACCAGTTGAGATACAGCAAAATGATTCCGGAATTAAATCGTGCTGGCTTGCAATGTTGTGCTCTTTGTTCAAAGACGGTTTCGTCTAATGTGGTAGTGGAGTGAGCCAGCGTACTTCGCGAAATACATATTTTCTATCTGTTTCGGTACACCCGGTGCTAGTCTAATGATTTGATTAGCTGGCATCATTGATGCTCCGGACTTAGTGTGTCGAATCCGCATCTTGTCATCCAATTTTGAATGGCGGCTTCTGAGTTGCCACTCACACGATTGTATTTTGGCCTTATGTGATGCACCACTCTTCCTGGTTCATATAACTGACCAGTAATAGGTTCTCTTAACTATGGGGTTTAGTCCTTCCACCAAGGCAAAACCCAATACGATAGACTAAATACGATTTCACATTTGACTCAATTCAATAAATATGATTTGTCCGAAGAAAGCATCAGAGAAAACATACCGATTGATTTATCTTCTTTCCTATCCCCTCCAACCCCACTTTTAGGTAACCGTGATCGCCCACGGAAATTAAAAGTGGTCCAGCTCCATAGATTACGTCAGTTTGGACATGTGTTATGCATGTCATCAGATAGGTTGGCACGCCGCGCGATGTTCACCGAAGCAGGTAATGGTTGGAAAAAAAACCATTGGTGGCTAAGCTAAGACCTGGCATGAAGGTATGAAAATCCTAATCAGGAGATTGGGTCACATAGGATCCATTAGGCTCCCTGGCTGGGGACCTAGGGATGATCGTAACCGATGGTTAGAAGCACTGAGCGATATGGCTGAGTGTGGTTGACAGTGGCTTTCGTGCATCTTCTTAATTTCGTTGCAATGGAATGGAATTCTCCATTTTATGTTCGTTTCTATTTTCAACTTTTCTATCTTTGAAGCATTGAGTTCCCTTTATCCATTACAAAGACAGGAACAAAAAGAAGACAAATGTCGCGAGATGTTAACATTTCGTTTAATCTTCTCAGTAACTGACTTAAAACATACAGGCACATATATAGCACATGGGATTAATCAATTATGGTGAACAATTGTATACAAGCATACCAAATTTAGAAGTACTTGTAGGAGGAAACGGTCATTCAAGCATAGTAGAACACGTTACAACATTGTGGAGCACTTTCATAATTCCAACGCACAACTTCGCACAATTTGTAGCTTCGATGACAAACAAGCACTCAATTAGAATCTCCCATCGTACTTGACTGTGACTCTAGTCTACGGGATAACGCAAGCCACTGTGCAAAGCGGAGTATAGTTTCTGGACAACAAACCACAGACCAATAATGTCGACCAATCGGAAGTCGTTCGATCAGAAAGAAACTGTATGACGTCAGGAATGCGGGTACGCGATCGGTGGATACCTGAACAAACTTCCTTTATACGTGTTAATTAATCCCATTGATTTCTTTCGATAAATGAATTTCACCGATACAGAAAGAAGACAAATGTCGCGAGCTGTTAACATTTCGTTTAATCTTCTCAGTTGCGGTGTCACATACATAGGCAGAACAAGCCGTCATCTCTCGCAACGGATGGCCTAACATATTCCGAAGTGTTTGATAAAATCGATTACGCAACCGATGATTGATAGCCAAGTGATCACAAAAAATCCAGGATCACCTGTTGCTAAACATATCATGACAACAAGACGCACAGTTGACCCCAATTCGTCTTTCAAACCACTATTACGTAATCTCAGTGCTACACTTTTGGCTATTAGTGAAGCATTGCTTATTCGATTGCATAACCCAATCTTATGCGCACGAAGTTTTTAATACAATCAATACATTTTCCGTGTAGAGTTGACCTTCTACTTCCAAATTTAGCAAACTCTGTATGTTTGTACACGTTTGCTCACCATAATTGATTAATCCCATGTAATATATATGTGCCTGTTTGTTTTAAGCCAGCTACTGAGAAGATTAAACGAAATATTAACATCTTGCGACATTTGTCTTCTTTTTGTTCCTGTCTTTGTCCTACTCTCATTCAAATGGGCAACCGAAACAGGCACACGAAATTGCATGGCTAATGGTGTTACAAACGGAAATGAACTAAGTGTGGTAAAGCTGTTTGCTGTTAGCTAATGGTTACTGTATTCGCTTCATTGGTCTCGTCATACGGATCTGTATTCTTAGCTCCGATTCGGTGATTATCGGTTTAAAACTAATGCATTTCGAATGAAATATCAGAATGCGTCACGGATGACATTCCCTCCCGTTTTACTCTGGTTTCGAGAATGTGGAATACGATCTTTGTTCATGGGGCGTAGGAGGGAGGACTTGACACTTGTTCCTGTCGTTTCGGTAATGCAGATTGTTCTCTTCTAGTCCCCGCTTACCATGCGGCTTTTACTTGTAAACTGGACTTTTCTATCTCCAAAACCACGGCAGTGAACATCACAGAGAGGGGTCTAATCCGGTAACGGTAACTGAGTATCCGTGTTCAAATGCTAACTGCTTCTTCGATCAGAGTAGATTGTTAAAGGGCCAGATGCACTGATTCGACTAAAATCATCCCTCCGGTGGTTTTGCCACCACAGTTGAAATCCGGTTACTTTTTCCTTTTATATATTACTAGTCCGATACTATGTTTTTCAACGTTGTTTTCAAACAAGTGATCATCATACTTGATTTTGTCAATTTTTTTACCCACTGACACCATAAAAGTTGAGCCTGGTTTGCACAGGGAACACTGACGTTTGATAGCAGTTATCTTCTGCCTCTCCTTATCCCTTAAGTATCTCAATTTTTCGTCTATCTCTCCGTCTGAACTTGCCCTAACTGATTGTTGCAAAATCGAATTTGCCCGAGGTCACGCTGTTTACCTAATCACTTTAAATAAAAAATCCCCTCATCTGACAGCAAAAAAGTTATCTCACACATGATACTTTATGGGCCACAGAAAAATTAACCAACTGGACTGGTTTTGAGATACTATAATTATTTCCCACCTGTCCGCTATGCACTTCTGTAATGTGACAACCATGATCTTGAGTGATTGTAAAGAAAAAATGTTCGTTTTATTGAAGATACGATTATCGCGGAATAAAGTTGAACATCGACCGAACTGCTTGTTTTTCACTTCTAGTCATTACATTCATTTCATTGCATATATTTCGATCAGACCACCTAAGTCTCCTGGTAACCGTAAGAATGATTTTTTTGATTGAAAGTAAGACTAAAGTAGGGCGTCTACTGTTTGCCTGTGTCTACGTGTATTTTCGAAAATTTTTGTCGCACTACAATTCGCTGAAGTCTTGTGAAACGGCTGGTGAAATTTGTGTGTGTGTGTGCGTGTGTGCGTGTGTGTAGATTGTCACACATACGTACCTCCATCTATGCTTGTTCCAGGAACTTTGTGTCATACATATCTTTCCTTTCCGCGTTCCAGTTAGCATAAGTCTGCTTCGTTTTTATTGCATCACACCATATTGCGATGAGCATGTTGACCTCAGCCACCAGAATGTACCGACTGTTCTTCTAAGAATACCGGCGTTATAACCCCGGGCACTCGGTGTGACGAATGCATGCGAGGTGAAACAAGTACGGATCGTTAGTCAAGGTTGAGTTGATATTCTTCATAGACTCTTAATCGGTACACCCATGGAATGTTGTCTGTGCCTAGAAGTATAATAGCTGATCCAATCAGTGTACGGAATAATGCTATTCTGACGGTGATAGAAATCAGTGACCGTTTATAGTGAGTGCACTTATAGCTGCTAGGGCTTCAGATTGCGTTACCTCCCTTCTCGTATCCCATTTTTGCTCGCATAAGCTAGCGTTTTACTTACAACCAGATCTCCGCCTCATCCACTGAAAGTACAGGGTTATCTTGAGCCGATCGATAGAATCTAAATACTATCTATTGAAGTCCTATTGTGCCGTTTTCTTACTTTTGTTTTGGGGTCGAGCATTGAACTCAGGAGCACAAATGATTAAAAGTGCACTGTGTGGAAAGATGTAAGGTTAAAGAAACGTTCTTGATATTGTTATGCGAGAAGTTATCTCGTTTAACCAAGTCGCAGCTAACTTTTTGTCAACTGTACTTATACTGCGGTAGTGGCATTATGCGTGGCATAACTTTGTTCACTTAGACTGTCCCTCTCACTCGCACAGATTCACGCGTTGGTTAGCATTCATCCATGTTCCCACCATCCGCCTCCGTTTATTATACATACACACACTGTTGATTCAGATTTTTCCAGTGCTCAAAATTGTGGATCTTCTGTTCCGAAACAGGGACAAGCTTAAATCGATTTGTATATAATGAGATAATGGACTAAATGACAGGACTGATCAATCACAAACGCCCCAATAGACGAGTTGATATAGCCGAGTTGTACGTATCCAGCGCTTCCTCCATGTAATGACCGTCATCGAGACTCAGGAAATTTGTTCACTTCACCTTAGGTGGTTGGGGCGATATTTAGACAGAAGCATAAAGTGTGGATAAAACATGAAGAAAGACAGATTGACAGTGCCCGCCACCTTTCCGGATCGCTTCTTTGATATCATTGCATTCTATCCCGTTTGAAACAAGGTGCGAAGCAAAATTTTGGTAGTTATGTACTTTGTCGAAGAGGAATCCATCGTCATTTGTTGTTCTTCGTGTTATGCTCGCCATTAGATGGTTAGTTTCCTTTCTGTTTTTCTCGTTCGAGCGTCAATTTCACTCACATTTTCAGCGTAGTTGTTGTTGTTGTCCAGTTTGAATCACACACCTCGCGACAATCTTCTTGTACTTGGTCACCGCTTGTTCAGCGTACTGAGATAATCATTTCTGCATCTTCCATAGATACGCGTGGCCTTATCCTCCAACAGGAAGCGATTATAAATGACTACAAAAATACCGCATATCCCCGACAACCTAAGATTCTGCTGTCCATCCGCGCTAGACCGAAATCATCCGTACATAATCATCAATTAAAATATCTGACCGATCCACACATATCAGAGGGGAAATTTGGTTTTCAGGAAAGTCAATTTGAAGATGGGTAGTTCCAATAGTCATTTGAACAGGAGAGAATCGATCGTCTCTTCAAAAATATTGGGTTGCGGATTTTTCGAGTCCACGTTCGGATCGCATCTTTCTGGTCCCCCACACTCGTGTCAGACGACAAGATGATGAACACTCAATAGCTTTAGCATCGTTGGATGGATTTACTGTTATAACTAAACTGGGACATCAACATTTACACATGCTTCCCCTAGTGTGACATTTGACAGTCAGATCGTAATAAAAGGACTCATGGATTGTCTTTAGCGCAGGACCAGGTGGATTTTTTCTGTCGGTTTATGAATCGTGTTCATTCGAAGGTTGTGTTTTGCAACTGGAGAATTATAGGCTCAGGACAATTTGTCTTCCCACGGAGATGGTCGCTTTTCAGGAGCATTTTATACATGTGCGTGTGTGTGTGTGTGTGTGTGTGACCGAGGGAGAGAGCGACGCGTTGCGAAATTCCAATAACTCTTTCAGGCTGATACTATTTTGTTTTATGGTGACTGAAAAGTCCTGCAATCAGCCACTCGTAATGCGGTAACCGCATTGTTCTAATGCTTGTACAGTTGATGGTCTAAGCCTGTGACATGTGTCTTGTTTCCGTCATTTGCCGATTAAGCTTCAATTTGTGCATTTTGGCACTTAATATCTCCCTTCTCCTCCCTTTGTTTTCTTTGACAGGTGCAAATACACACCGATTTCAGAAGCTCCGTTTGGGTTCCTCCGTGGAAGGAGTTCGCACACCCACAGATCAAGTATACCACTATCTGCCAGCTTGGCAACCGGACCGATTGAGGGAATCCGGGATCTCGCACTCGGGCTGTTCAGACAGTGATGCTGAAGGTCATGGCAGTGACAGTGACGAAGATCGTTTCAATTATAACGGGGAGGATGAGGATGCCATCGTCTATCAAGTCGGCCGACAGTGCGCTTCTTGTCTTCGTGCGTTCAATCTGTTCCGACGTCGTCATCATTGTCGACGCTGTGGGCACATATTCTGTGCCTCATGTTGTAATCACTGGCAATCGGTCGAAGGCCTGGCCACGGACAAGGCAGTGCGTATTTGTGCAGAATGCCATGAGTTTTTGAATGTGAAAACTGGTGCAGTGTGATAGACACAAAATCATGGCCGATTGTCACTGTTCGTGTCCGCCACTGGAGGTTTTTAGTTCCAAAAATAAAATAGTCTATTGGACACTGCTCGTGCACTATTCCGAACCTTCACCAACAGACACACACACACGCACACAATGTCATACGCCCATTCCCACGTGTGTACAAATGCAGACGCACTGAGACTCTGTTTGTTCACGTTGTATAATATATATACATACATATACAGCTGGTGTGTGCAGTTTTATCATCACTCCATTTACAGATTTTCATGTGATTTTGTCTTCTCGGTTCTGCTCTTGCCTCCCCACGCCCCTCTCCGACTCATCAGTCCGAGAAACCGCACTCTCCTCATCCTCACTCACATCCCGACCTCGTAGGGGAACCTCTTTTATCGCGCACATGCTCTCTGTCTCTACGTCCCCCTTTCCCATTCGCATCGTCTTTCTTCTTTTATTTCTTTTCCGTTTTATTTCTGTATTTTGATTGTCATGTGAAAATTACCTGTCCAAAATAAAGTCAGATGCGCAATCACTGACGATTTCTTCGGTTTTCAATGTTGTGCGTATAGGTGGGTGACGTCTCATTTGCACTGTGGTTTCCATTCAATAAACTGAATTGTTGAACGGAATTGCTGACCTTTGCCATCACATTCAAGTTTCATTATTAGTGGTAAATTTCTCATTTGTCTACTAAGTTCCGACTGTGTCAAATCACAAGCCACGTCACATCAATCTTTGTCGCAAGGAAATCGGTTCATGATTTGCTTTTTCGAGGGTAATACGACTTACTACCAGCAGGATATATCAGGCCAAAGCGGGTGAATTCTCTTGGGATATTTACAGTCTTAATCTTCCACAAGCAAAACCCGGACCCATGAGGCAGCGGCGCGATACGTAGTAAACCACAGTCCATTGGGAACCGGTACCTGTTCAGCTCATCAGGTTGTACGCCTTCTGGTCGAGGTCAAACGTCCAGTGTTTTGTTGAAAATTACCAGAACCATGAAGGTGAGTGGGGTTTGTAGCACCCAATGAAGGTGGAAACGTTCCTGCACATATTATCGACTTCAGGAAAATCGTAACAGTATGCAAAATTCAAGTCCTTTTGGGATTTACCATATTACCACACAACATCGAAATTTTCCGTTCGTTGTATCGGTTCAACTGAGCTACAATGACTGAAGCCATGAAACTACGGTAGATCGATCAGTGGCCACGTGATACGTAAAGAATATCACGATACTGAATTTCATTTATCAGCACATCCATATGGGCGCTGACGATCTTGTAGTCCATTTCGTTGTGGGTCCTTGTGTTCTATACACTATACACTCAAATAAACGTATGTAACATGAAGTGTTCAGCTGTAGTCCAAATTCACATTCGTTCATAGTTTCATTTAAAAACCCTACGGGTTATTCTTGTCGAAAGAATTAAGTCCACTCGTGATAACTGATTTTAATCAACTCTCATGATCGTAGTTCCGAACCAGCTTTGAAGGACGATGGCAAACTTAATTTGTTTTTCTGTGGTTAGTCACTGATTTTCACTTTCATCGGGTAAAATGGTTAACACTCGTGTTTGCGATTCCCCTTTTCCAATATGCGTTACATTAAAGTGTACCGGACTGCGAGGGGGAGGGGAGCGCACATCGCGGGCCTGGGTTAACTGATTGAATATTCGCTTTTAAAGCACTCAAACACGTCTTTTTTACTCTTCAAATTTATCCATCACAAGACCGTATTTCGATTTCACCGAATGGATTACTCTAGGCCATGACCTGTCTAGTTATACAGACAATCTGGTTTTCCGGTACGAAATTCAGTCGAATGCGACGATCGAATATTGTTACTTACAGACTACAATCACAGATCTAATTTCGCGGCAGTCAGCTGGGCGGGTGTCTCGATTTTTACGGTGGCCTAATCGAAAGAATGCCACTCAAATTCAAGCCGTTAACAGTCAATCAATATCGCTTTTGATTTGGATTGACTATCCTTTGGACTTTCCCGGCATGCGCAATCCTCAGTTCATCCAGTCAACCATACACACTGGGCGAGGTGTGTGCATGAAGATCAAGTTCGAAGGATAGTCAGTTCTAATCAATATCGATTACCCCACGCGACTACTCACAAGTCACAATGATTCAAATGCAATATCCGTTTATTTGAACGATGATTTCCCTATTATCCCCAACATTCATCGTTTGTGTGTATTGGTCTTATGTGTACGGATTGCGAGTGAATCCCAACACGAAGAAAATAACTACAACGAGCTTTGTTGGACTTTGAGGTGATCCAGATCTCCGTATTAACCCCAGACAACGAGCTGTGCGTGACAATTCAGGACAGCGAATCGGACGTAAACAAACTGGATCAATCCAAAACCGTGTGGTTTAAACATAATTCCCATAATGATAAGAACACAAACGCCAATTGGCTAATACCTGTTTAATCAGTGACGTTCTTTATTGAAGATTATTTAATCTCTTCGGTTTGGTTGAGTAGACTAAGCTGTTTTTGGTCTTTTCTTGCTTCTCAATTGTGGCAGATCTTTTAGGTAATTGTGTGGTTCAACTACCACCGTCGTGGTTCCAATTCCTTATCCACGCATATCGTGAATACTACACCCTCACACAAAATTCCGCCCATCCGAAGATATTCTGAACTCCGAATTAAAAATCGATATTCGGATATCTTTGGCTTCAAAACGGTCACATTTATCAACAGTATATTGACAGGGTCAAACATTTTTCGCGAATGAATATCATAAGGCGCTTCCTATATATTGCGCTTACACGTCAGAGATCAAGACCCTCGATGGTGGCCGAGGGGGATTTTTATGCGTACGGTAAATTCAGAGAAAGAACTCAACTCGGGAGAATGATCGCCTGATTAATGCATTAATTTGAAATCTGACATTCCGAAAACTGAGTTAGTTTCATTGGGGAGTGACCGATGTTCGAAGGAATTTCGACACTACACAAATGTTAAATTTGTTTGACGCTGTCTGTTGCTGAGCCTTTAAAAACGCATTTTTAATGAATTAGTGAACAGATAATGGAGGACCGGGATTTCCATAATATCGTTTTACTTCCCGTTGATTCATACTAAAGAATAAAGCCAGGTGAGGTCAGATGAATTGGATGAAGATATGACGAATATTTTGGGTGTCAGACATTTGAATTCCAAAGCTGTTTTCATTGTATTTGTCAATGATTTCAGAAGTTCCATTTCTTACTCCAAGTGAATCCAGTGCAGCTTAAAATGTATATTTTCACTTGGTATTCCTTTCACTCAACGATAGACAACCATGGATTATCGATCTAATCTCCATTGCGTGTAGTGCTTCATGTAACTTCTTTTCTTTCAAGTCTTTGAGTTCATTGTTTTCCTTTTTACTTCCAACTATGTCCCATTTATTCGTTTTATTCAGGGTGGGGACCTCTTTGCACATACTTCCATCAGGCAACACGAATAATTAACACCGATACGAATGGCTCGAAAAGCATCCATTCCATATGTGTGTTGGATTTGTGAGAAATTTAGCTAATAGGGTCACATGGCGCCCAGATTATTGTTTTTTCCAGTCACCAAAGCCACAATGACTGATCATCGAGTGTGAATTTGGAGCGTGATTCACACCATCACCTGTCCTCTGGGCAGAATCACTCGTTAGCAAACTTATTATCACCAGCCAAGGTGGCATCCTCAGTTCCTGTTGTGTGGCTTTATTCTGCTTCTGTCCGTTCATATTGGACTTTTGGGTTCATTATCCCTATTGTTCTCACCCCACTTCATCACTTCACTTTCACATAGGGGGGAGCTGGTCCCGATTCTGTTTGTTCCGTTTGGACCGTTTTCCGGTTATAGCAAACGCACACACACACACATACACACACACTCTCTCTCTAGTTGTGTGTACACATATGTACATATAATTCAGTTCTATGTTCTTGTTATAGTTGTCGTCATAGTAGTAGTAACAAATCACTGATCAGCAGTCACGGACGTCACGTAAACACTGGACCACACTAACACGCAATATCTCACGTAACTGAGACGCGAGGAAAAGATCACAGGAGTATTAGTTCGTTCGTTGAAAGAAATTACGGAGATTAAATAATATGTACAGAACAAGCTCATTGGTCATTCGGGCTTCTGCCAATCGCCTTCCAGTATTTCTGCCGCTGTTCTGCTTCTGTCTGAGTCGCACGGGTTCTCATTGGCTGGTACGATCGATCTATTGCACGTAGTCCAGAAGCTGTGGCACGCACGCGCTTTGCTGACGTCACCCTTGAAGTCTGATTGATCACAGTTGTCCTAAAACTGCAACGTGTGGCTCCAGGGTATGCGTCATCTTGCAGGCTGGGATCACCAGAGTACTTTTTCACTGAGAGGTTTAAAGAATGCCAACTCTGTAACAATTCACATTTAAATTACTTGCGAGTAGTGTTGTGGGGTAATTCATATTGGTTAGGTGTAACTGACCATACTTCTGACTTCACCTTCACGCACATTCCTCAGCACTTCCAGTCAACCAGATAGTAAACTGTCCCCTTTGTTGCTCTTGGGCTAACAGTAAACTGACTGACACCTGGAAAAAATTGAACTGGCAATTATTTTGAGCCCCAGCATGAGCTGTTTGGCACAGTGTTATCACACGCACACCTTCCATGCGTTGAGTGCGGACTTCAAATTCCGGACGGGACCGTAGATATGCACTACTATGAAGAGCGAAACTCGAGTCTAATGCTTCCGAGTGTATGGCTGACTGGAAGAGCTGAAGAATGTGCGTAAAGATGAAGTTCGAGGGATGATCAGTTCCACTCAATCAATATCGAAAAGAATTCTTTGACGGTTTCGATCGACGAGTTGTACCGATCCGAAGGCAATTTCTGGTTCTCCATGAATTGATGCGGTTATCTAAATGAGAGTGAAACATACCTGTTCACGAATCTTTGTGAACATGTGTCAGATAGTGTTTTGGATAGCTTTTGCAGTGTATTTTGAATATAACGTCATTTAAAACATTTTGCCATTTTTGAAAATTAGCAGATAAAATCGGAGTTGCGCTGGGAGAACGCTGGCTGTGAACACATGTGGCCCAACGGCTAATTGGTCTTTTCACACATAAACGAATATTCGACCAAGCAATTCTCCCACAATAGTGAAAACAAGGAGTTATTTCGCCCATATACCAAGGTGGTTGTTGTAGTGACCCCGCTAACTACCGACCTGTAGCCCTGCCTCCGGTGTTATCGCAAGTCATGGAGTCGATTGTGGTAGATTCGTTGTTGGAACACCTAGAAAGATACAATATTCTTTCAACAGCTCAACATGGTTTTAGGCAAAGCGACAACTTCTCCAACAACCTACTTCTTGTTCAAAATGAATGGACCAAAACAGTCGACGAAGGCGTTGCTATGGATATGATTTATCTCAATTTCTCGGAAGCATTCGACAGGGTAAATCATCAAATTTCGGTATTCGAGATTTTGGGTTTGATTGGATTGGAGCATTCCTTCCACAACGGACCATATCAGTTTGTGTTTCTGATTCCCTATCCGGATCTATCAACGTCACCGCGGTGTTCTACAAGGGTCTGTACTTGGTCCTCGTCTTTTCCTCGCATTCAAAGACGGTCTACCATTCAAGCTTGGAGTCCATGGTTGCAACGTTATCGCATGATGCTTGAGTGTCCACAAATGATTGCCACCAAGATGTTTAAGAACTTGAACTGTCTCACCTACGAGATAAGATTACGATCACTGGGACCATGTTCTGCTCTGTAACGCCGAATGCGGGGAGACCTGATTTTGACCTATCAAATACTGCAGAACCATTCTTGTCGGCCGCTGCTCACGTTATCGAACAATACACGTCTCAAGAGATACCGTTTCAAGTTACTGATTCCAAAGTGTCGAGTGGCACTCCGGCGCCAATCTTATGCAATCAGAGTATGCAGTACTTGGAACATTCTTCCATCTCAGGTCGTTTTTGCACCAACTATTGAATCTTTCCAGCGGAAACTCGATGAAACCCTGGTACATAAATAAAAATAAATGCGAATTCGTTGAAGACTACATCGTCTGTTATCTCCTACCTGGAACTCTATGTGACAATTGATTTTTTCGCCGA
>UZAN01051665.1:0-18630 GCA_900618425.1 Echinostoma caproni | reverse complement strand
TTTAAGCCCTGGTTTGAGCACAATGCGTAAATAAATGTTTGATTGATACAGAGAGTATAAAGGGATTCGACTGTGATGAGGCATGAAAGATCATGGGAGTGGCATATAATCTGCAGAAGAGAATACATGCGCGAGGCAATTGCTTCATCAGATCCAAGGGAGCTTAATTCGGACGGCATAGACTGACTTTTGCGCACTAGGGTTAGGCAAGGAAGCAACTTCTAATCATGCCAACATTAATGTTGACTTTGGGGTTTCATTCGTTCGTAAGGCTGAAAATTACCAGAGTACGTTTGAAAAAAACTGAGAGGAACCAAATATATACGCAAATGAAGGTCGGAGAACGAGTTTAATATAAAGAAGGGCACTGTACTCGACATATTATAAGCGACCAAAAATCACACCACCAATATGAATAGCCGGTAGCGAATTACTCCAAATAGCTGAAAAGGTAATGCAGGAAATAAAGAATACATACCAATTGTGGCAAATGAAACTGAACTCCACGGACGGTCGAAAAGGCACTGATAGCAAGCGGGGAAACATTGCTGATGCAAAGAAACATGCGAGAAATCCGATGGAACCACACAAACCGATCACTATTTCTCTTGCTGAAACGATCCTGACCCCTTATTCACTTAAGCCATAGGGAATTTGTATCGTTTGCACATTGGAGCCTTTTTTTAGAGATGACTTTCCTTACTACAGAGTCCCTATCCAGTTTGCAAAACTGTTTACCACTAAGTTAGTACGGCACTCGAAGAATTATGCTCGATGGCATAAGATTCAATTAAAATGTGCAAACGGCTTGAAAGTTTTTGATGAATTTCTTCATCAACGGAGCAAATCAAGCGTAAGCGACAAACCACAGTGAAGATATTGCAATAAGTAGCACCTCTAAGGACACCATCAAAAGCGGTGGCTAGGCGTTTTCCTAACAGACGAAGCAGGTTATTGACAATTATATGTACTGATGATTCATTGAGTCCACACGTTCATATGATTCACCTCGAATTAAATACGGACCACAAACAACTGTTGAAAACCTGTTGACTAACCTTGTTCGCAATCCTCCGTAGTTTCTGAGGCATATGGAAAGGTTAATGAACAAAAGTAAAGTGAATGACATCATTTTGAAGTGCTTATAAATCAGTTCCTTCCATCTTTTATTGCAAGAGATAAACGGCAATCTACAAAAAAGTTTCCTCGATTTTTGATTCCTTTCAGTAAACTAACCATGTGCGGAATGTCAAATCTCGTCGATTCACAAAACGTAGATTAGCCTTATAGTTTGCGTTTAATAAATTCCATGAGAACAACATACGGTGGGTTCTTTAATAAGGTGTATCAGCGTGTACCTCAGCAATTGGTGATGAACTTTTATTGTATTAGCGGTGATAGTAGTAGCAGTATTAGTGTTAGTATTAGTAGTGTCAGTAGTATTGGTAGTAATAGTTATCACCCACAAACGCCTGCTATCCATCAACTCCGGGGCTTGAAATTACAGGAATGTTATTGGTGTTCAGTCACTGATCTGTGCTCTGGGAGGCAAGAAGCAGCAACAATACTATTTCCTCAATTTCCATTTTAAATCTTAGTTTTTATGGAACACTAAAATAAATTGTTCTGCATAAGTGATTCTATTGGCTTTGATAAATAACCTTGTTCATGTATTAGTGATGAAACATTGCTTCTTAAACTATGTTGATTTTTATGATTGCTTAGGTAGACTGTAGTACGCAATCAGTCGGTATTTTCAATCGGAGAGTTTGTGAATAGATTTGAAAGTGATGTGCACGCTTCTGTACTTTTAGCAGGATTGTTTTTACGAAAAGCCTATCAAAATCTCATGGCTTATTTCTCTACGTAACAATGACATTTATCGATACTTGCTGTAGAATGTCATCCGCTCATTNCTCATTTTCACTCAGTACCATGTTTACGAATAATCAGGAAACGAAACGTTCTGGAATAGCTGGACAGAACCGAAGGGGTTTTCTAACACCGTAAACGGATATGCAGTGAAATCAAAGGAAAAGTGGCTTTAAATGAATTGATAGAAGCACAGAATTTAGGTTCCCATGCAAATATTTTATTATTTTGAAGGAAAAAGTATTAGTATATACATTACATATCTATAAATATAAATACTCTGTTATTGAGACCACATCAGGTGAAGCATTTGAGCAGAATACCCATCCTTTGCTCCTTACACAACACAATTCACTATATAATTAAACCAATCCCAAGAATAACAAATTTCTCTGTGAGCAAGTTAACACACATGGGGCAACGAGGAGAAATTGAATAATGGACAAAAGCTACGACAAGTGGTTACTCGGATTCGTCGATTTGCGACCAATATCTGACCGATCGGGTTTACCGCCGGGGCTGAATCGTGGTTGTTTATGAGATTTTATTCTGATCCCATTGGTATATTTTCAACTCCGCCGATGTTCGTGTGTCCCACAGCCAAAGAATTACGGTCAGAACTAACTGACCCTTCGAAAGAACAGTTTCGGATTAACTGAGGGTACGATGTGAATTGGAGAGCAGTAGGGGGATGGTAAGTTCGCTTTTAGTCATATTAATAAAATAATGGCTTTGATAACTAAAAGTACTCTCACTGTTTAAGTATATTCAGAAGGCAACATGTGAGCTGATGTGACTGATGTTTGCGCTTCGGATGCAACTGATTCCATATTCATTTCACATTCAACAGGTTTATATAGTTTGAGTGGCAGTGCATTCAGATGATACTGATAAAGCGGATCAGTTCACATTCCGTGATGTTTTATTACGTATGGTTAGGGAAATAAACGTAAACTTGAATTCTGTATCCACTTACACGAGTTATATTCTTATAGTCTTCACAAAGTTCACTTGAGAAACGAAAGACAAAAGAATGAACAGGGTTGAAATAAAACCCTAAAAGCGATCAACAAACTATCAATCAAGCTCTCCACGTTTGCCTCAAAAATATCTATCGCAAAAGACCAGCGAGAAAAGCACTGCAAAGTTCATAAATAATGAATTTATGACGTTCAAATCTTTCAGTCGATTCAGCAACACCAAAGATTTTTTGTCAACGATATCCCATCAGTAAAGTTTGTTAGAGGTCCCGGATGAATGTTTAACAATATGTCTTAGAATGAACCCAATAAAACGAAGGCAAGAAGATTGATTTACAGACCAGTACATCCCTAAATTTACGTCAATTAACCAAAGTAATTTATAATCTGATTCACAGAATCTTGCACTAATGGCGTTGACTATTACCTATATGGTTTCTTGCTCAGGAGTTTCAAATCACAAGCCACATACTGGCGATCCGAGTCTCTGTATGGTTCATGAGTCAGAACATGGACAAAATGGTCATTTGGTAATTTTGTCGAACATCACAACAACAAGCATTGACACAAAGATATAATGCCATAACATGTGGAGACTTATCGGAATCCCAAGAAATACAATTTGCATAAAGAGGATCAAATCCAGAACAGAAATGCCCATGAAGTTACATGAATTGAAATTTTTTTTCTCAATTTAAAATAAATAACTGTTCCCATGTGATCCATTTTGATCGGATAGACAGAGACATTCACACTGTTGCAGAGAAGACCGATCAGTGAATTAAGTGAGTTATTCAAATTCAAAAGAGTGTCCTGCGCACGTTCCAAAAGTTGCCCATAATTTCGGACTTCATCACTTTAATTTAGATATTTCTATCTTGGCCTTATCTCTAGTAGCTTTGACTAGTGGCCCAACTATCCATCAGTGCTATGTTTCTGTCGAGCGAACTCACTTGTTGAGGGCGATATATCGATCGACAGCTCTGTGAATGGGTTGTACGTGTGTCGTCTTTAAAGTTAGCTGCAGACCATATGTCATGCAGTAGCCTTCACGTTGTTCGTTTCGGGTTGCCTTGTTCACCGTCTTGGATGCTTGTGTCCCCCCCCCCCTAAAGAATTTTATGGCACAAATCGGTATTAGGTAGGGGTTTCTGAAAGTTCCCTTGTTTGCAAGTGGAATGTTTGATTTGTTTGGGGCTCCATTCATCATAGTCTGGACAGAATGAGATAGTGCGGAGGAAAATCACTCTTTTCAGCCATGTTTGGCTTCCTTTAATCGAATTTGATCTTCATACTCTTGGAAGCTTGTCTGAGAGGGAATAAATAATTTATGCGTTTGTTCAGTCGCTCTCGCTTTTTTCTGAATTACATGTAAAGGGTTAGGAACTAACGGAGTTCAAGCATTCTGCATCTTACTCGTTCTGGTTCGCCGTAGTTGTGCATATCATCAATCGATAAGTGAGACATTTTCCTTACACTCACCATGTATTTTCGTATAAAAATGAGCAAAATCGTCCCAGTTCTTTTTGTTCAAAAAACTTCAAAATCGCCGTTTATTGTTAGGCTTCTTTAGATCAAGTCCCCGTCTTGAATACGAAATCTTAGTTGACGAGCTATATTAAAGAAATCTTCTACAACCTGGCAGATATATTTCTCCTCTCCTGGAGACAAACCATTATTGAGGAATTTAAGTGAATAAAATGGTGTTAGTTGGATTGGTATCCTTTCCCGATTGAGAGTGCAATCGGACAGAGTAAAGTAAATCACCAAATAACTTAAGCAGTATGTTTTGAAAAGTGCTTGCAGTCAATCTTTGTAGTGAGGGAAATGGAGATTAAGTGAGAAAACCATCCAAAACAGTGCGATGATGGTAGTAGTTAGAAAACGCTTATGATTCCCTGTCAATGACATACATCGACCACGAAAACCTGCAGTTATGTCACTGTCATTCGGATTCCATATCAAACAACTCTCTACTGCATAGTTCAACAGAGTGCCTATTCTGCAGCGGACGTCTGCAGTTCGCTACTCCAGGTCTAATATTTCCGGTGTGGAAGATCTTTAAAGAAAATTAGGATTTTTTGACTGCAGTCTTTCAATCCTTTATTTTTTGTTTGCTCTTGGGTATATAATTTGAAAAATCGATAAATTTTCCACATCCTAAACGGCAGGGATGGTTTGTGGTAAGCTTTGCTGTCAGCACGCTCATCAGCGTCAGTCAAAGCCTGAAAACTCGATGAAGTAAACAAGGTAAAGTGTATGATGCACATGAAACAAAAGAGCATCACCAATTTTGCATAGCATGCACATAAATGATCGAGATTTTAGGTTAACGGGAAAGGTTTTCTTCAGCCGTGCTTCCGCACCAAAACTTTGCTGCTAAACTTTAAGTTCTGTTATTCGTCCTATTATTTTCTCTCGAACTACTTAATCGATTTAGGGTTAAAACAATTATTCATTACTCATATGTTCAATTGGAATGCTTTTTTGTATACAATCAATATGATACTCCGACCCGGGTCTCATCATTCGCATGCTACATTCCAACTCCCGATATAGACGTTTTTGTTTATCGGTAGCTGAATCTCATATTCATGGAGGATTCTTTATCAAAAACTAATATAAAAGATTCGATGCCACGGTACCCATTTCATGTTCTGCCTTTGTGATGAGTCACCAAGTATCACTATTACCGGTTCGGTATTTATATACTCATTCAAACGTGATTAAGGTAATATGAAGGTTATACGCTGTTCTCACTTTATTTGCGCATTATTCACCGCTTGATGCCCTGTGAAGCGTCTATTACCAAGTCAATAAATCGTAATTTTGCATTTGCATGACACAGAAAAGGAGAGTAGGTTTATTCAATGCGAGTAAAAAATAGACAGTCGTGATTGATTAGTTGGGTGCAGTAGGTAGATTTTTCGAATCTAGCCACCGGCTCCTCACTTTCCTCGGACCAACGTGAACCCTATGCAATACCCAAACAATTGCAGATGGCCCGGTCGCGGGAACATTTTTTTCATTGAAAGAAAGTAGAAAAGGTTACCACTAAGATTACTGAATAATGAGCCCCCGTAAAAGATCCAAACATTGACAGTCATCGTGTAATCCACTCGTTAGGTTTATTTAATACAGTTTGATAGATTTCATGAACCCATAATTGAAGTTGAACAAAATCACTACCTGTATGACAATATATCTATTTCTAGTTTCACATTATTTCATGAAATAAATTTATCCTTCTGATAACTTCGTATTGCATCGAAATGTTGATGGTATAATTGATGAGCTTTCCTATCCCAAAAGTTCAGAACTCCTCCAGCACAGTGAAATATCGCAAAAATTATGCATTGTACCAAAAACATTTACTGGAACATCTGTAAATGTGTTAGGGTATGTCTCCCATATTTCTAATGAACGCTTTGCTTTTTCTGTACAGGATAAATCTAGAGTCTAATTGAAATCCAATAGGTAACTGCGTTTCTTAATGGAACAAAATCTTGTGGAATCGGTTCATATGGTTTCTGTTTTTAATTGCTTACTCCAGGTCCTCTAAAGATGGATATCCGAATTGATTTTCATGGTAAAACTCCAGTTAAACGTACACAAAAACGTTTTGAGTAGAAACGAAGCCGCACTGGACGTGACTGCAGTTCACATGTGGCATTGTCAATGAGAACACTGGAAACTACGACCAATCAAACATGCTATGCGGTTGAAATTCGTATCAACTTCGCGTTTCGCTCCTAGAATAGCTAGCAACTAAAAGACAAAGTTTCTGTATCTGCAATCTCAGTTTGCGTCCACGCCTTCACTTGCACCTATATGTAACGTTTGTTTCAGCTAGTATGTGAGCATTTTACGATTCGGTTGCACACTGGGATAAGAAGATCTGCTACAAACACAATCTGTTAACATCCTGTCGAGTCAGGTCACCCATTTACTTGACCTGTGTGTTTCATCTCTTCTACTATATCTGTGAACAACAACGTAAGCGGATTGAATATCACATCCTAGTCACAGCGGATGCAGCAGTAATTTGCAATCACAAACCACTTCGACAGTCTGCGAAATCATCATGTCTCCAATGGCACTCCGCCCATCGGATTTCACTCACACATCCCAATTTCGGTCACATTCGGAGTCAAAATCAAAACGGTAGCAACAGATGATATCTATTTGGGTGAAGTCAAAACGCCTTCTTTGAATAAATCTGTGTTAATATTTTCGCATGTATTCTGATAGTATGTATATAATTGCGTTCTCCTTGTAGTTTGCTGATTTTGTAATCTCTAGTCTGCTGGACAAGAAATTGGAAGAGGTATATATATATATACAGGCCCGTTAGATTCTATCTTTTGTGGTAACGCATACGGGAAATATACTGAAAAGTGGCATCCACTGAACCACTGAACCTTTTCTCGTATTTTACATTCAGTATTAAGACAGCAGAGGGTAGAATATTTTACCGACCTCTACTTCAAACCCCATTGAGCACCCGGTACAGAGTTATCATCGCTTCTGGGAGCACGAATAAATGTAACTCATTCCATAAACTACAAATGATCGCACAGATGTAGCCAGTACGTGAAAAGATGCGACGGGTTGATCAATGATGTAATAAGGATATGAACCTATACGATGAAGCTGAGTAGCTAAGAGAGAAGCCGCAGATAACAGGTTGTTGCCATTGGCATTGTGGATTGAATGTACTAATCAGTCAGGGAATGACAGAGAAAATTTTTGTTAGCTAGTGAATAAGTTCGAATTTGATCTTACTATTCAGGCGAAATACTGCTACTTCTTTCACCGTTGATACCATTGTGTGTTTTGTCAAGTGTACATTTCAATGTCAGAAATGCGTAAGCAATCGCACTTGATTCAAAGGAATCCGTTTTATTTGACAGAAACTCGGACTAAGTGGAATTTACATGAGGTTATTGGGGACTTAGACTGCAACGAATCATGCTCACACTCACGTCTGGACACGGTGACCGACTTATTGATCCATCTCGACGTGATTTGCTTCCTTATCCGACCGACAGAGGTCAATTAACTCCGGGTTTGTTCATTCGTATCTATGACGCACACTCGATCACCTATCACGAACACAACGTTCCCCGGTGGAGCGGGTGTGTGTGGGAGGGGGAGGGCGTTGGGATAACGGCCCACCTCCCCCCCCCCGAAACATTCATCCCCAATCGGTAACGCACTCGAAAAGTACTTTTGATTTTAGTTACTTCATTCGGACTGGAGGGGGTTTAGACAGACTCGGTCCAATCGGTGATATTTGGCGGCCGAAACACCAATAATCTTGTGGGGTTTCCAATGTAGTGCGATTAGTTGGATTCACTTAGTGTTACAGCGGATTCACTTGAAGTTGAAAAGGTATAGCTTTCACGGGTGGTGGTGGCGCAGTGGTTTAGTCCCTGTCACCGGCGTGCTTTGGACCCTGTGATCCGAGGTTCGAGCCCAGCCATCGCCAACCGAATTTGATGGTAGACAGCTTTGCTGTCGTCCGGTTCAATACCACGCCTAACATATCGGGGCCGTATGTGGTTCGCCACTCCAAGTCTCGGGGCTTTGGTTGCCGGTTTCCACTACTGAACAACAGGTCCTCGTCACTGTGGGGTTCGCCCCCTCTGCTTTTCATCACACTTGGGTGTGTAATAAATAAAAATCCAGATGAGAACATTTGATTGTTGTATTTGAAGCATCAGTGGGCTATTAAATAATGCCAGTTTACGAATGTTAAAAATTTAATGAAGCCAGCCAGGTTTAACGTAAACAACACAAAGAAGTAATGCTGTCGCTAAATGAAAACAGAGATATAGTGCAATTGGGAAATTTCTTTGGGTGTTTAGTGTGAAATCTACTGGATCATACTGCCAGATGGCTGGTGGCTATCCTGGGTAATGAGAGCATGTTTGCCTGTATTCCAGATGAGAAAAACAAACCCGAATAGTCGTTAACACCCATAATGTAGATACAGAAACGGTTGTAATCAGGCACTAATGTCTCAACAATAAGCGTCATATAACTCATATCTTCGTTTTAAGAATCCTCAAAGCGTCATAGTCCATCAAAGGTAAAGGAGGAAAAGTAACTTTGAGATACATGGGGATATAATCGAAATGCAGAAAACGATCTCAATTTATTTGCAAATGCAACGGGAGGGACTCTCTTACTGAGCACTCACTGGGTTTACTATGCAAGCGGTAAGCTTTCTTTGTGATGAATGTAAGCCAACTGACAAGTGCGATAATATAAAAGGAAGCGTATTTTTTGAAATTTTCGTGTTTGCGTTAGTAGAGAGCTTTTCAGGGGACAAGAGAACTCTTCCTTTACTTTGAATCACAAATGACTTCTCCCGTTCCTATAAACCAAACGGTTTTTATCATATACTGTATTCACAGAGACTACGAAGTGTTTTTGCATATGAGGTTAAGTTTCCACAAGTTACATAATACACAACAATCGAGACAAATTACTCAACTTTTATTCAATAACAGACACCGTTAACCCGGTGGTGTGTCTACCACTATCACCGCAATACCTATAAATCGAACCGAATGGTTATTTAGAAGTGTCCTCACAACGACTTACAAAATAGGATTCAGGGTTATGCAAACTGAATTGCGAAAACAGCGTATTCCAGTGCAAACGTTATACCAAACCACTAACTACGGTTTCTGAGTGTGCAATCAGTGCATCTAATATAACACTTACAATTGCTCACTTTAATCTGACACAAAATCTGTTCCTCTCTCACTGGGGAACTAACTATGTATATGAATTCCTGATGTAAACCATAAAACATTATACTCTTTGTTTCTTTGGATTATTTATTGCGCTAGAGTGAAAGCCTTAATGAATTTACGTTCAATAAGCTCTGGTACGTATATATATCTCAGCAAAACTGTTGTAACTAACAGTAAGGTAGTTGGTTTCCTCCAAAAGTATCCACGAGTTGTGAGATGTGAATCGATATGGAAGTACAACGAAATAGTTACGTCCCGTTTCTCTGCAAGCTCAATTCTATTAATTCACTGACGTTCGCCTGTACAAGCACGAACTGAAAACTGTACGCTTTTTGTGAAATGCCTGGATTTTATCTTTATAAACCTAAACTTTTGCATATACAGATCCAAAATATGCAAGTTTCATGGGTCTTCAAAAATGAGGATGGTTGAGGTGTATAAAATAAACAAACGAATGGATGCATTGGATGATTGATTAATTGGTTGATGAACTGCTGCAGCTATCATTTGGTAGATCAATCGACTATTTACGATTTTCATTTTTAACCTACCCTATAAGGCCTCTCAGCTGCACAGTCCGTCGTTTTCAAGTTGCACAGTTTACAAAAATTGACATTCGGAAAAATTGATTGATGTGCACGGTAGTAGTACTTCCGGCTTTTTACCGTTCAACCATTTGACTGTCATGCATAATCCCAGTCTTTTGAAGCGCGAACAGGACAACAGAAATGCAAGACTGGAGCAGAAAATGCTGAGCATGTTTTTCAATAACTAGCCAAAAAGGATTGGAGAGCAAACGTATTCTCATTTGCTAATCCTAGCCACTAATCTGTATCCCGTTGACCATTTACGTTAAAGATTGATTGCCGTCAGATAGACGAACGGTACACGTGCCGCCGACCTCGCGCGGAGCTTAGTCGTGCTCTCCACAGCGGGTCATCAATCATGGAATTCTGTCGCATTATTACAATTTAGTATTTTCACTGAGCGACAGCCTCTATGGGAGGAAACATATATTGCAGTGAATTGGTTCTGTTTTTGTGGAAAATTCAGATCAGTTGATTTTATATTGAAAAGTGCTTTACTCAAGTAAAGGAGGCAGTGGATTCAGTTATTAATATTTTATTTCCGGTTTGATCTAAATTCACTTTGGTTTCAGACAGCCCCTGTGTGAAACGTTTCATCGCTTCGAATCAGGGCTTGCTAACTTACTAAAAAAAGATGGCATACATCAAGTGTTTAGATGACATGAGGTGGTGCTAAACGGAACACTATGTTTTCTTGTGAGCAATGGAGAAGTTGATTCAAATTCAAAGGCGAATTCGTCGTTTATACAGCTAATGAAGGGTGAACTGAAAAGCCAACAAGCCAGTGCTTACTGGACAGCTACTTTGACCTGGTTCGGTCTCATCGATAATGCGAATACATCGACCCTACTGGGGATCCAACCCGGGACCTCACAGGCAGAAAGAAAGCATGCTATCCACTCGACCATCGGGCAGCCGATTAGACCGTTTTTCATTTGCTATTGGTTTCACTCAGTTTCATTGAACATATATTGCTCTATATCAATACAGTTAATTTTCGATAATAATTGATCGACCAATCAAAGAACTGCCATATATAGAAATGGCGGAATTCGGGCGGTGGTGGTGGGATCCGAAAACAGTCCCCGAGGCGATAAGTTAGTGAACTGAACCGTTCGATCACCACCGCCAAATAGGGTGCATATTTTAGAGAAAAAAGTTTTGTACCTCTAAGTTGACTCACTCCTGTGAAGCTCATGTGGGTTGATCGGCAAGGCGTCTATCGGAAAACATTAGGAAACATTACAGTTCATCTTTGTGAGGCTTTTCGTCCTCTTTGTACGATTCGGGTGTGGTTATCTAAAGAGGTTAGTGCCTGAAGTTTTCGTCAACAACCGGGGTTATTGCGATCCGTCGCATCGCAGTTGTGCTCCCTAAAACACTTTACAGGAACACTGGTCTTACGATGACCGTTCACTTTAAACCTAATGACATAACATCCGTTGATAAATTCTCGTTTATTCACTCGTTTACTTTTCCACAACAAATCCTTGTGTATCCACATGCATACAAGCATCACACATACCAATCATGGAAATTATAAAGTCTCATTCGAAGCGGTGATTTACTTTGCCATTGTGTCTCTACTCATAATCTGTTTATTCTGTTGTAAATTTTACTGTTCCACTGGCGGATTTAGCACCACGAATCAAGTTGTTTCGTAAACCGTGGTCTCCTACTTGAACTAAAAACTGGAATTAAAAACACTTGATCGTCAGGATATTCACGAAAAGTGCACCGAATGAAAACCTGATTGGTAGCCCATCACTTGAAGGGTGAATTTTGTCGATGCACTGCAATCGAAGATTACATATTCGTTGGCAGAGATTAATGGTTTATGCCGACTTTTAGTAAAAAGGACATCTTGCAATATCGCAGTTAGTAATTTATCACTCAGTTTTTAAACTGTATCCATCAGATCTAGTTGATGTTATACAATGCACAGAGTAGCGTCTATGGAAACAACTTCAAAGCGCTTCCGCTAGAAATGAAACCTGAACCTTCAACTAAATAAGTGTCCCAACGATATCACTTCAATAACGTTTCTTTTTTTCTTTTTCATCAACATTACATGCATCATTACTCTCCTAAACTCGGAAGGGTAACATACTCGACTGCATATCTAAAGCCGTACACTCGAACAACAACGCGGCTAACCGTGTTTGCATGGGATCCCTTCAGTTTACTGACAGCGGAATATTTTTACTCATTTGCTGGTTTTGTACCTTGAACTCCCATCCGTTATGTGGGATGAGCGATTCTCCATACTTCAAAATACGTTCCAGAAATAATCAATTAGTCCCAATGCCTACAAAGTTGACTGATCCAGGGAAGCGTATTGGGTAATGTACTTTAGGTAAATTTGATTTGACCAATTTAGTATCTTGTTAATGGAAAGACTGAGAATAAATGCTAGTCACTGTAATTATACGTGCTACATTAATTCCCGTAAATTCGTGTTCGGGTAGTGTCTAGTCACTCATCCACTACCAGTTTAAATTGTTGTTTTTTTCGATATATCATATGAATATTCTCATCAAGTGTAAGCATTCTCCCGTTGAAACCAATTGTGGTAGTTTCGAGGAACTTAGATACGAACCTGTGACCTTTCTCTGGAGAATTTTATAAACTGACTGATGGGAAAATATCCGGGACTACCTCCCAATATGATTGCACTTCTCTGCAACTTCGAAAACTACCTTAGGCGGTGAACGACTTCACTATTATATTTAAACTTGAGGACGTATCTTCTGATTGACCTACAGTGTTGGCCAGATAGTTCACATCTTCAGCCATACCTCCTACTTTTATACCTCTTTTAAAGGTGGGCTTTGCCGTTCATTTACACAACAAAAAACTGGCTAATTCCTAACCTAATGAATAACTGGGTGATATACTTACATTTCATTTGTGAGATGTCTGATTCATTTCCCGGTTGAGTCCATAAATTCTCATTGTTCAAGGATCCCAACCCAATTCGAAATAGCTGTGCAGTGTCCCTGAGCTTATCTTTGTAATTTCCTGTTTTACGGTGGAAATCTCTGTGATGACCAAAAGAGAGCGCTAGCCAACTGTTTAAACCTGTTTGAAACTCGTCAGTGTTTGACACTTCTTCGGTTCCTGCTGACTCGTACGGCACACTGTCGGGTCAGGAAGCGAAACCGTTACCCCCGAGTTGCACACCCGACGATGTGGCCTCCTTCATCTACATGTCGTGGAAGGTAGAATCTAATTCGCATTTTTGAAGCAATCTTTCTACCTTTCAGGCTAACATTGAATAGTCTCAATCCAGCAGTCAGTTCTTTGCGTCTTTTCAAATTGTTTCGTGAGCTTGAGAGTTCTCGGATTGCAAGAAAACACACGACCCTTGCAAACACTATAGATAGCTCATTAGAACAGTCTGTCATTACAATCGATTCTCATTCCAAAAGTACAACTGGTGCTGTGTTCCAAACTAAGTAGGTAGATTAGTACATAATCTATTAGACAGTAATTGTATTGTAAACAGGAAATATGTAGCCGGGGAACAGATAGGAACGGTTAGCGTGTAGGAGGGCAGGTAGGCAGGCCGACACCGGCTCACACGTTGCACTACATGCGAATGTCTTCAAGCTAGCATTCAAACAGTCAGTCAATCGATCAACCAATCGATCGATCAATCAATTTGGCCACAGGCATGTATGAACACAAATCAATCAGCTATAGGTCACAAAAACTGGGGATTCATGCTAAATCTGACGCATTTACTCTCACGTGTTCTATCCACGGAAACTGGTCATTCGTGGGATTAAACATTTTTCCGACGTAAAAAGTGAACTTCTCTGATCTTGCTTATGGCCTCAAGTGATTTCAGACTTCTTCATTCACTTCGTCTTGTTTGAGGACTGACAGTAAGTCTGTATGAGAATGAACTCAGCCCCGGAAACCACCAACTCAACAGGGGAATGTTGAACAATACCGGAGAAAAGAATGCTGATGGATATTTTCCCAATAATGCACTAGAGTAGTCCAAGAACAAGCTCAATCTGTTTTTCTTGTGAAAATGAATAAGATAATATGAGAGATGAAAACAAGGGAATCCAGGATATCTCCTGAAGGGGTAGAAGTAAACTGGTATATGTCCACAAAACTGATCTGAATGGATAGGTTCGCTAGCTGAAACATTTCCAACAGGCTCAAATCAATTGTGTTGCGGATGACGGAGTGAAATTTTCAGGATTTTTCATTTGGTATTAAGGTGGTAGGTTCTGATATCCAACAGTTTGAAGTAATTTGCTGTGGCCTTAAAAAATGAATAACTGTTTACCTCCTTTTCTATTTGTTGAATATACAAATGTACAGTCAACTTTCAGGAAGGGGTCTGCGGCCATACAAAGGCTGCTGTTATTTAAACCGAACACGAGTATATATACAGTTGAAACAAAGAAGCTTTTAGTTGAGAACACCCTTTCAGAGGTGAACGATTCGTCTCACTGACCCGGCTTCTAGCCTGTACAGATCATACAAATGATATGATAAAAGCTGGTAAGTTTGCTGCTGGTCACAGTGATTGGTTGGGAGAGCAGAGTATGAGGTAACTAGTGCTGCGAAGTTCACACAAGTTGTGTTATACGTGTGATCGGTGTTCAACCACTGAAATTTGACAGTGTAGGCAAATCTCTTGTACACATTGTTTGAGTGTGAACAAGCAAAAGTTGATCGCCTCCGCAGTGGATGGGGTGCAGAGGTGTAATCATTTGGACGGGCGAAGTGGCAAATTACTTTGATGGCTAACTTTGATGGTGACCTGAATCTGCTAAATGAGTGCAAATTGTGCTTTCTATTTGTAATTTATAGATTTTTTCAGTGTGCTTAACCATTCCGAAAACATGTTCCGTTTAAAGTGGCGGGTTGAGAAACTATTGGGCGGGGAATATTTATACAGTCTTTATTACACAACAAACATCATCGCTAAAACTGTTTTGGTTTATTAAGTGCTTACAGAAAACGGGGGTGTTTTACTGGAAAAACGCAGAAAGGTCTGAGTGATTGATCATGTCAGGTAATGTCAAGAGGTTCAGTGCAGAGCGCTAACTACACGCCGATTGTGGTCACGAAATTGATGCTAGACTTTAGTGAATAATATCGGCAGAAAATTTCAACTGCTGATGATAAGATGTCCTTAAGGGAGAACAGCATCTCACGCGAAGTAATCAGAGCACGCTGATCAAGTCTAGTTTGTAATACGTAATGAAACTGATACAAAAGGTAGCTAATGAATCTAATTGTTCAAATCATCACAAATGTTGCAAAGCGAAAGGTACACATTCATTCAGTTTCGCGATTGGCTGCGCGAAAGTCAGTCCAAACCTCAGATTGGCCATAAGGAGCAATATATATAACTATATATATAACAGTATTGCTAACATACTCAAATCTGTGGTTTTACATGTTAGCATTGCTATACAAAAATGGATTGTAGTCAATTTTAGTCAATTCGAATCACTGATTTAATTCTCTAAATGTAACGAATCTCCATTTCGAGTTGAAAACGAGACGATGTAAGAGGTAACTAACAAAGCTATTGGTAGTTATTATGCCAGCATCGTTTTTCTTTTGGAACCAGCTTCCACGTAGCATGATGACGCTAAACTGAGTACTCCCGAAGTTTGACCTCATCAGGAAGTTCGGCATCATTCCCATCAGAGGTTAGACGTTTTAACTGAGAATAAGCTGAATAGCTTATTCATCAAAGCGATTAGAGACTACGAAACAAAAAGCAATAACCGAATTGTCACAAATGCGAGCCGAAGTTTGGATGGAGCCTTTTGTGTTGTGCTCGCGCAGAAGCAATATATGTACTTGATACAGCTACAAGACCAATTCGTTTTGAGTTTGAAACAATAACTCAAAATTTGATATGGGGATTACACATTTGAATATTACCTATGAAGCTCAATTAATCAAGCACATCTGGTTGGTATATCCATCACTGGTATCGAATGAGTACAATAAGATGGTACCTCAGTGTCTCGTGTGTGCATCTGGGATTAGCCATGGTAACATAATCGGACCAGCCCACATACCAGGGCACTTAGAAATTTGTCACTTAGTGTTACTGCAGGAACCCAGAATTTGTGAGGTGCATTATTGACAAACTTCAATGGAGGCAAGCATAAGTGTCTTATACAGTCTATCGACCTTCAAAGGTGTACATCCTAGAAGAGACCTTGAGTATTTCACATTTTACTGCCGATTTTGGTGACCAATATTAAATTTATCTCAACCATTCTCAGCTTTCTGATACAGGTGTAACTATGGAAATCTGCACATGAAACACTTGTGTACAGAACAAAATTACTGTGCAAAATTGTTTGATAGAAAAGAATTTAATTTTAGCACATTTTTATTTGCACGACTCAGGGGTGACTCAAGCAAAACATTTGCGCAAATATCTGTGTGAACAAATCCCAGGATACGTTCAGATACGGACCACTGACCAACCGAAACACGTGCCTCCAAAATGGCAAGACGTAAAGGATGAGACAAAGGATTACAACTTACTCGAGAGCTTTCTGTCAAAAGCGGATAATTCAGGAAGGAGGTCCAATAAAAATAATTGTGTTCGTCATTGACGAACGCATTTGGTCACTCTAGTCTAATTTGGATCAACGGACAAGCAGAACCTTAGTGAAGATGTTAGATTTGAACCCGTTGCAAATATTGTCTCATAATAGCATCACTCGAGATTTGGTATCCTCATAGCCTTGTGCGCTTGTTGTTATTCCATTTGATTTCCGACATTCCGATGTTTACCAGACGATGCGCTGATGAATTTTATTGAGCAAGTAAATTTCGTTGTCGATCTGCAGTAGTTAAATCAAACCTCGTTAGTAGGTTGACATTATCACATGGAATAGGAATAGGATTGGTCCCAGGGACACGAGCATCAGTTTTTCGTCTAAACTCATGTGCAGACCTGTACGTTTGAAATTAAATATCTAATATGGTTTCAGATGGTTTTTAGATTCTGTCAAACAGAAACATAGTTGACTGAATCGTACAAGTTATTAATTTTTTGCCTACGATTAGTTGAAGCCTATAGGGTAAGCAGGTAAGCGCAGATTGTAGACAAGGTTGAAAATGAAGGACCGGAGGGAGGAGGGGCAGTGGCTATCTCTCGCAACATGCAGGCACTTTCCACCCAGTGAAAAAAGCCATCACTACGCATTCTCCGCGTTGTCAAAGTGAAACGTAGCAACTTGTAAGCCACAACAGGTCGGCCGTTTATTTTAAACCAAACCAATGGGTGTCAAAGTCCGTCACGATTGAACGAAGTCAGGACTGTCGGGCCTCCGTTGATTGCTCAAAGCAAGGTAGACGTGAATGGGGATAGGAGCGGTAGTCAGACAACGCAGTGAGGCTTCAAGCCAAAGTCTAAAAGCGTAAACGAGGTGCGACCAAAGCACGTTTTAGTCTTCCCTCAGGGCAAAATTCACTGAAGCGCGAACCGCTTCTTTTCGGACATGCCATTGCAAGCCAGTCATCCAGTCATCAAAGAGGAACTAAGACTTGAATTTTAGTCACCGGAACTCAAAAAAGAAGTATAATTCCAACAGGCCAGTTCAGCAAGAAATGCTTTAATAATGTTACTCTACCGGTTACGTCTCTGCTTTTCAGAATTGGAACGATTTAAATGGAAAACTATGTCTGTTTCACATTAAGCAACTTCATTTGTGTCAAAGTCAGTCAACTTTAAAGAATGTAGCCATGCAATAGGCAACAAGGACGTAAAAGTACAAATTGATTAAAACGAGTGTAAACAATAAGTATTTCACCGGTTTGATACCGTGTGCATGAAATAACCTCACGCACCATACTAAAAAGTCCTCTCGGCAATTTATTTCAAAATTGATTTAAATGATAGAGCATCACAAAAGATTTCTTGAGAAACTACGGATAGTTCAGAATCACATTGGAAAACTCATTCACCAGCAGTCTCAAACTGAATCAGCTTCCTAGAAACTACTTTTTTGCAGTTCTTTCTTCTTCTCAGGTCACTGCACTATCATTCTGTAACCTTCAAATTACATGCAATTTGATTCGTCTAAATATCCACATAACACAGAAACCATCTGATGGTATATTATGTTGCATTGAAGGCTTAGGTTTAGATTGAGTTATCAGCCAAAAAAAGGACCACCTTCAAAAAACTGGCAAAAAACGAAAAAGTGGGGCATCATACGTGCACAAATGTCAAGTAACTAATAAATGCATTAGAAATCTCAGATAGAACTCAACCCAATGTTGATCAGTGTTCGGACAACTTAAGGTACTGAAGAGAGATGGGACGAGTTTGTATTTGGAAGTGATGGAGAGGTGGGATATTGTATGCACACAAATCAATGAGTGCAGTCAGACAGAATATTGTCGGCGTTCTTCAAC
>UZAN01051659.1:7567-18644 GCA_900618425.1 Echinostoma caproni | reverse complement strand
TCTACAAGTTAAATGACACTGTGTTAGTAGGACAGGGATTAGGCCCATTTTGGGATATGAGGAAAGAAAACAAACCTCTATAATCAACACACAGAGTACACATTCTAACGGTTACGAAATGACAACAAGAATTCCAGAGCTATCGGTTAGTTACCATATCCTTCAATGTCTCTGACCAACCAGTTGCAGAGTCTTTGTAACCCCAATTTGGAAGGTGTGAGACACCTAATCGATCTGCATTTCTTCATGTCTCGTCTCCGTCCACTAAGCAACAAGTGCAAGTAAAGTGTGGTGCGATATATGACTGCTAGACATGTGCAAAACCTGTCCTAACCAATGAAACCTCGAACTGAACACAATCAGCAAAATGGTCCCCAGTCAGACGGGTGGGGTGATGGAAGTGTTTGATAGAGCCTATTCAGGAGGAAATACGTTACGAGTGTTCACGGTTGATTGTTTCCAATGATCAGCTAGGTGACAGTTATCTTGAATATCAGTGCAGAACATGAAGCGTACGGATAAAAACATTCCCAAATCTTTTGGATAAGCGGATGTGTATAAAATCGGGCGAAAAGAACCCAGTTGCTTTTTTGGACATGGGATGAATGTATACCGATCTTTAACAATCATCAGTCATGTTTGCTTCAGGGTGCTTGTTGAAAATTACTGTGAGGGGTTCTGTTTGATAAGTGTGACACATCAGCTAAGAACCATCGACTACTGTTCATCAGACCTCGCAATCATTCTCGGGTTTAGTCTGTTTAGTTCGACCAAAGATTGATTGGGATTGACAGATTGTTTAAAGTTTGAGATATTATGACATAAGTGTTTTTCATGGTTGGTTGTCCATCTCTGACCATGTAGACTCACTTTTCTCCGTCTGAGCGATTTCATGTCTGCGAGATGAGAATCTACTTGGTTGGATATATATGTATTCCAAACTTTCAGTAATTTGTTCGTTTATTAGAGTGGACTGAAACATCCGGATTGTAAGGCTGAGGAAAATCAATGTCTGTTATCGATTCTTACAGCGAAATTAGGTTTACTATGAAAAATAGTCCCTTAAGAGTCCCCGGATCGATCGAGTGATGAAAATCATAACCGATCTTCCGCGAGATCTTGATGATAGCATCGTCAAAAGTTAGACCAAGAGTATTGTTCCCGTAACGACGAGGAACTAGGAGTCCCTCACACAGAGTTAGTCTAAAGTTTGACGTTTTCTCTACAGTATGGAAGTTGACCACGTTTGTGAATGAATGCCAAGCAGTTGAGAAAAAACAACATTTGAGTGCTTTGTTCTGGTGGATTGTATCATTTAAACACTGACCGTTCACCGCTAATTCTAATTTATGCGCGATAACACGTTGCATCTCTCACACAGGAAAAAACGGCTGACAGATCGAATCGATTGGGTATAATTATCGTGACAATTGGAAGGTGGAACGGAATAAGGTGATATTTAAGTGGCCAAAAAAGTTCAACTAAGGTGGCCACGAAGGATTCATTTGCTTCTGGCGTTACGTGCGGAAACCCCATTGAACCTTTGGAAGTGGGTCTGCGATGGCTTGAGGGGTAATATTTTCACAGTTGGCAAATCACCATTCGCGGTTGTTGTAGGAAAACAGGTAGTTGAACGCTACATCAAAACGAACTACGCCTGGATTTAATTTATGTTGATCCGAGGGGTGGGTGAGTGGTGTTATCGCTTTTACAGAAAGACAAACACCACAGTGGATCAGAGCCAATCGGCAACTGTTGCAGCCAAACGTCTAGATTATTGTTTGGCTCGCTCAAAACCGCATTCAAAATGTTTCCACTATGCTCGGAGAGGCAGTTCTTAGGCAGATAGCGGAGTCTTCATCATCCAATGACTAGCAGAAATTCGAATCTCCAAACATTGAAAATGTCTGCATGAGATTTTTCAGTTTTGTACAGTAAGATCGCTGCACTGGGATGATGATGATAAGCGTCTTTTTTGTCTTTATTATTCGGTCGGGTGTTGCGATCAAAGCATTTGAAATATGGTGGACACATTTTGCTTACTCAAAGTTACAAATATTGGACGAGTTGAACGTGGTAATGGAATGATATCCACCCACTCTCTGCACACACACACACACACGAAATTGGAAGTGCTCTCAATTAGTTTCATGTACTGTATTGCATGATGGTCTTCCATTCTCATGGTGGCAGCTGTTGTTCTGAGGGGAAAAGGATGTGTGGCTAATTTGTGATACTACCGTCGTGTTGTTTTTGTGAGCAATTCGAAGTTGTAGCACGTAAGTGTGTCGGAGACCACAATTTCCCAGTTCGAACGTATATATATATATATATATATATATATATATATGTGTGTGTGTGTATATAGTTGAAACCCCACAGGCGAGTGGATTCAGCACCGATGTCAGACATGTGGATTGCTCATTTGCGTGGGACGATTCCGGGTGTCAGAAGGACGAGACGGAGTCACCTGACTAAGGGAAGGCGGAGCGATTTATAGCAAGTGTGTGTAGGATGCACGTGAAAATGAATTTGTGCGATGTATGCAAACAGCTTCCCTTCCCCTCTCCTGTCGCCCTCTCTGACCCCGTTCTTTCCGTCAACAAAAAACAATTCAAATGGATTGTGTTTGTCAACTAATTTAAGATTTTCTATATTCAACGCCTCCTCCGGCCCAAACTATTCGTAGACACTGGCTGGACAGAAAACAAACAAACAGACGGGGTTTTTCAACCAACCCTCTGCAGATAAGATCGTACAAATCGTTAACTCTTTTTGTTGTTAATATTTTCAAAACCTTTTTTCCTGTCTAGCACGTTTTGTCAGGTGATCAGCTGACAGGACCAGGCCTTCATGAAGACGGGGGGGGGACACAGGACGAGCGGGTGATGATGAGTAGACCAGAAGACTGCAGGTGGAAATAGACTGATGACAGTAGTCAGCCATCTGGAGTTGTACAGTCCCGGAAACGAGTACAGACCACTAGGTATGAGTATGGATAAAACAGTCTCCCCTGCCCTGGTTCCGACAATGAACTAAACGGAACTATTTCAGTCTAACAGGCCTAAACACAACAACAACAACAGCGTGAAAGGAATAGACTTTGACGATGTGACACGTGGCTCTCGGTCGGAAATGTACGGTCGGTCCGGAGGATGGGAAACAGAGTGGAATGAAAAGGCCCGAGGAAGGTGATTGTCATGGACTGGTGCGTGAAAAAATAAAACCACAAGAACCTCATATTTGTCAACAGTTCCGTGGCATTCATTAGAATCGTGATCCAAAGTAACTTTGTCGCAGAGTTCATGCGAACCATTGATGGGCGACAAGATGAAACCTCACGGGTAAGTTGGGATGTTTCTGTGGTTTGGGCCAAATCTGAATTTGATCGATACTTGAACGACTATGTGAGCGATGAGGTCTGTTGAGGGTAAAACGCTCCATGGGAAAACGTTTGTCGATATGGATAGATTTTTTTAAATCTCCGAGATAAACTCTATTGTTTAAAAAGTAGCATTGAACCTGGCCTCCAGATTGCGATGTACATTCCTGAAGCAACTGTAGTATTTGTAGTACGCACGGAACACGAAATACAAATCACGGACGAGGCGTAAGCAGTGGACCTCACTGATACTTGCATGCAATATTCCACGTAACCGAGATGTGAGGAAAAGGCCACAGGAGTAGTAGTTCGTTTGTTGAAAGAAAGCATAGGGATTAAATAATATGTACAAAATAAGTTCATTGGTCATCCAAGCCTCTACCAATCGCGTTGTAGTATTTCTGACGTTGTACAGCTTCTGTCTGCGTCGCATGGCTTCTGGTTGGTTGGTACAGTCAACCTATGATTCGTAGTCCAGAAGCTGTGACACGTGGGCGCTTTGCTGACGTTACCTGTGAAGCTTGATTCATTAGTGTTGTCCGAAAACTGTGACGTGTCGCCCTGTGGTGTGTGCGTAATCTCGTAGGCCAGGATCATCACAATTCTCCATTCATTGGTCTAAAATTCACCTCCGTTTGTGGTCTGGACCTATTGTGACCTCGATACACTCGTGAATCATGAACCCGTCTTTTATTCAGGAAATGGGTTCGAACCAAGGCTCTGGGGGGAATGATTGTGATAAACACCAATCTCTGAAGATCTGCATATTGTCACTTTTGGTGTTGAGGAGCCTATCGATTTGGGTTTTTTTTTCAATTGGGCAATTCTGAACTGCGAACAAATCTCGCAATTTAATTCGCAGAACATTGTGTTATTCTCACCATACTTTACAGTTCTTCTGAGACACCTTCGAATCTGTTTTGAAAAAAAAAAAAAGATTTTCCATTTGGATCTGTCATTGATTCTGTTTCTTCAGTTGTGATAAACGATTTTACTGGTGAAATCCACTGTATAGTTTCCGCGAACCGTAAAATTCGCCGTAATTCATCATATTTTTTTTTATAAAGTCTGCGGACGGTGTATTGGTCTCGTTTTACAGTACTGCTTCATTTTGTGTAGAAGCAAAACAAATGTATTTTGGATGCGTTCTCTTCCATTGATTTGTAAATCTTTAGATGCCCTCGCCCCTCCCCCCCCNGAAATTTCGTTCGTTGTGTTTTCCCGTGAATTGTTTTTCCACTTTCGATTCCGTTCCACGAGCAATCTTGTTCTCCGAAAGTTACAATCATCCAGTTGCTCCACAACTTTTTTGTCCTGGTTGAAAAGCTATCTGACAGGAAGGATTTAAAAAAACAAAAAAAACAAACAAAGCAAACCACACTAGTTCAGAACCGTTGGTGAACAATTCTGGAATCCTTCAGGATGTGATGATTTATCCATACTTATTGTTTAGCATTCATCAGTGACTTATCCTCCTTCTCGTCGACCAAGACCTTTAAATATGCTGATGATTTGGTCTGATATCAAGCCATCTCAAATCCATCTGACAGTGTTCAGCACAAATGCGGTTATCGTCGAACAAACTTCTCTAATCGATCGTGTTCTTATTCTTTCCCGATCCGTGTGTTCTTTGGAATCCTCAGTCATCAATTCCGTACCTATTACCAGAACAGAAGCCACGAAATACCTACGCGTAGTCACCACAGAGAACAATCTATCGTGATCCTCCTATGCGCTAGCCCGTCAGCTATGGACCAGTCGGAGTGGAGCAAACAACTGTATGTTTTAGAGTATCAAGCTTGGTTGGATTAGGCACCAGGCGCTCTTGATGGTTCTCGGGGCGGGTTTCATTCCTTGGGAGATCGTTATTTCCTCACTGTTTGCATACATTTAAATGCGATGGAAATGTTTGTGATGACCAACAATTGCATGTTTGTTTTTTTTTGTTTGTGCATTTTTTCAGATCATACTTAATCGTTCGTCTGTCTGTTCACTTTTACGAGGGATTTCTTTTACTCTTTCCCGCCGTTTCTTTATTCCCATAAACGATCTAATAACAAAAAAAAATGTGTGATTTTCTTATTGCCTTATGTGTGAATTTCGCCCATACCATACGTAACAACCTCAGTCATCCACTCAATCCCAACCTGTCTGTTTGTTGTTCCCACACCAGAACCCGGCTTATCCTCACGCATATACATGTATTTGAATCCAACAGTACCCTCCCTATTTGGCATATACTCTAACTGATATGAAAAAGATCCTGGATGAACTTTGGTGAAATCTAAAAGAATGATTTTTTGTTTACGTTTTATCATTGCTCTATACGACGTTTATGCATGTTTAATTCCATTCCATGCATTTTTTTTTCAGGCTGAAATGTTAGCACAAGTAATTACAACGCAATGGATTCTCATATACAATAATTTGACTGGCTGTGTCGGGAAATTGTAACACGTGCACTTCTGATTCATGACGCACGCACCTTATTGTGGGGCACTTCTTTTTTACTGTGCTCTGATCAACTCCATGTGTTCACAGATATCGACCATATTCGATACAAAATGTTCGCAAAGCTTTTACAAGTTGGTAGATAATTGTGTGAATACTTGGGCACATTGATAGAAAAACGAGGCCTTGAGAAAAAACACCGCGATTAGTAATGACTGAATGACTTATTCTCCTTGATCAGCAAACGAATGTGAGGAGGTTCAATAGACGGGTCACATTGCCAACCGATTCTCCGGTCTTGCTAGACTGGAAAGAATCCACTGCAGATTGAATACACGCGCTAGGTTCTTCACCAACAGAATAATACGAATGTGGAATAAATTATCTGTACCAAGGGGTAAATCATAACAGAACTTTTGTGACTGTTCGCTCTCGTCTCGATATAGTTTTTAGCACCTGTATTCAAATTACTTGTGCTCGAGCATACAACAGTGTCACAGCGGATTCTATGTGGCGCATGATGACTGACCCACTCATTACTGGTAGAACATACCGGAGTCTGAACCCGAGCACGAGGGACTGCAAATCAGTTGCACCAAATACTGGTGAAATTTAAAAAAATATTATTTAGCTCAAATAAAATAACTTTCGGGCCCAATCTTTAGTTCCATCCCAGTTTGGACGGGAATTTCGATTCGCGGTTAAGTGGGTTTTCCCATTAAGACTTGGAGTTTTTGCACTGCTGCTTGTTAGATAGTTTGCCTGATTGCAAAATGTCTTTATTTGAACCGATGGATTCTGAAACTCAGTTCGGTCGGGTTACTGTAATGGAGGTAAATACCAGTGTATAGGATCATTTCGCTGATAATGCACATACATCATGGAACTATTTTTTCTGGGATCATACACGGACTACTTGTGAGTAGTATGAACCATCTCCCAAATGAGAAAGTATTTTGCAAGCTGTTAGAGCCTCAGGAGTGAGTTTGTGTGGCAGGTCGAATAAATATTTCCGTTCGTGAGCATACTGCTATTCATGACATCAGATATTTCAGAATGGAAGTTGGTTATTAAATAAAAACTAAAAAGGTACTGATCCGCACCTTGTATTTTCTGAACTTCTTTATGCATGGTATGATTATGACCCAGAGGTACATAATACAGAAGCGATAAGTGAATCGTAGTTTGATTAGGTGGAGATCACTTCATGACCAATTATAAGCCAAGCAGAAGCGACAAACTGTGAGAATGGTCCTTACTGCAAAACGTACAACTGAATAATACATGACGCGTATACAGTTCGCGGATAAGTGACCACACCGTAGGCTAACCACGAATAGGGGGACAGCAGCTCGCGGATGGGCGGTTGTAGACGATCAGCAGTGCTGTTCGGAAGAATTTTGAGTTCTCACTTGACAACGTGATACAATCGGATATAACACGTCACTAATTAAGACCAGTGCTACTTAGCTGTTCCGATTGGGCTCAGATCACATGAGACGCACTAGGTATCCTAGATTGATAGAACATTATTCAAAAGATGTACGAACCGAACCGCCCGATCAGTCACCAGTTCTCTGCATCCGAACTTCCTGTCGCATGGGCAGGTAGTACTTGGCTGGAGATGTTAGGGCAAACAAAACCGAATGACACCGAGAATGCTACTTTAGTCCTTGTTCTCGAGACCCTTTGTTCTTCTTTGAGAAGAAACGCACCTTGTATTTTGCGAGCGAGCTACATCGGCCGAACTACGAGGCAGTTATCGAAGAGGATACGGGAACACCACCCCCGCTGGTTGAGACACGGTGAAACCAGGACGGCGAAAAGTGCTATATGTCAGCATATACTGGAGACACGGCACTCAATCAATGTTGATCAGGCTTTCCGCGCGATTTACCACACGCCATCATCTCTGCCGAAACGCCTTCGGTTCATCATTCTATGCACAGCTGAGGCGCTAGCTATCCAAACATTGGATCCCCCTCTGTGCAATCAAAAGCAGTTCGTTCGGGCATTAGCCTTGCCGTGGCCTCGGATGAAGAAATCCACTCCACCCCCGGGGGGCGCACCAACGAACTAATCGGGATGAATATCAGGTAAACAATCGTAGCATACTCTCTGTACCTAGTCTGATGCGATCTAAACCAGATCGACGAACATAAATAACCGTATATAATTGTAATGGCCCGTTGATGAATTTATCGAAAAACAGCTTGTTTCGCCTACCGGACTTTGTTTTCAATGTGGCAATGGGAATTTTTCATTTACTTGTATTTTGCCGGCCAACTGTGGGACTCAATCAACGAAAACATATCCACGTAACCTGATAGAATGCGCGAAATCATCTTACACCTGCAGTCAAGGTCGTCACTACATGCGTACTGTATGCTTACCCAACAAACATTACATATTCACCTACCAGTGCACGATAGATGACGACGACTACAACAGTGAACTTACGAATAACAGCGTTTTTTCGGGCATCATGCTTGTTAGCACCAACAGGCCCTTAACGGTATGCAACCCGATTTCATGCATCATTTACGCGCCGAGGGTGAAACCTGAGAACTATTATTTTTCACATACACGTCCAAGTTCAGACTGTGTTCAACAAATCACGGTGCAATGACATTTATAAAAAGAAACAAAGGTCCATGGTTTGCTCAAGAGTGCGATAGTACCAAGTTGCCCGGGCCAAGGCAAGTGAATTTGCCTGGGGAATTCACAATCGGAGCCTTCGGCTAGCCAAAGCCTGACCCGCAAGGCACTGTGGGGAAACTACAATCCGCATTGGGGGCCGTGGTCCAGTCCATCGGATCATACGCCCTTTGAACGGGATCAAACGTTCAAGGTGCCCAACACACTGCGCTGATGACCATTGCTACAACCAGGAAGGAGTGTGTGAGAATGCCTAATCAGCTATGCAGAATACAACAAACCAGTCATCTGCAACATGCTTACGCGATATCCGGTTAGGCGGTACACATACGAGTACCATCACGATGGGCATCACTGGTTGAAGAGCGTATCGATTATTATTACACATTGTTCTACGATGAACAGCGAACGGGGTAGAACCCAGAGTCACGAAGACCTGCTGATCAGTAACGGGCAAAGGGAATCTAAGCCCCGGGACTTGGAGTGGTGAATCAGAAAAGACAATGCTAAGTTAGGCGTGATATTGAGCTGTGATTCAGAGGAAGAAAATTAAAAAAAAACGGTACCCATCACTTTTATACGCGTACGTCTGAAGATTCACCTGATCAACCAAAGCAAAAAAAGAGGATTTGAAATGGATCAAGGTGGCTACAGTTGGCTCACTGAAAAAGTAGCACGCGGTACTAAATTCCAATGCTTCCCACCTGATAACTAAACGTTCTGAACGAGACGAAACATTAGTGTGGAACAACAGTGGACCATTTTGCGGGTTGTCCATCTATTAATCTATATGCTGTTGATAAACTGATCAATACCCGTTAGCGACAGGAAGATTGGGGACTACTTTTCAGTTATCTGAAAAGGTTACGGACATCCACCGATTTTCTTCCTAACCATGGGATCAGAAATCACACGTTCGTCCGGAAAAGAAGGAAATTTGGAAATCGCAACTTCTCGAATCTCTTTTAGTTTATTTATTGTTGCACATATGAGTGTGAAGAACGGCAGATGGGGTGAACCCTATGGTCATGCGGACCTGTTTTTCAGTGATGGGGATCAGTCACCTAAGCCCCACAGGACTTGGGGTGGCGAATCACATATGGACACGCTAGGTTAGGCGTGTTATTGAATCGGACCACACTAAAGTTACAGTTGGATGGCGCTGACGGAGGTTAAAGGACGCCAGTGACAGCGACGAAACCATTACAGTTCATTATTTATGGTTCTGCCAAGCGATACTAGGAAGAATCATTCTTTCGGGAATCGATCGGGCTACTGATTCCGGTGCAAGGGAAAAAGAACAATTTGAGTCACCCGATTGTCTGTGGAACTGTCTCACGACAACCGAATGTTTCCATATTAACCACAAACCCCCGATAGGTGAGGACGTTAATCAGGTAGTAAATAATCGGAAGGCTAAGGGAGAAGGTGAACAGTCCGAGCTATATGAATTACGCCCCGCCCCGCCCCCCCCTCTCCCCGGAGTCCCGTGCTACTTACTCAGTCTGGGAAAAGGAACAGTTTACAACGGATTGGGGGACTTACCACCTGTTTCAAAGAAAGTTTGACAGAACGGTATGCAACAGTTGTCGAGGATTAAACGTGAACAATGCGGCCACAAATATTGAATCGATTCGGTTCGAACAGATTTGTGAGCGGATGTGTAAGACCGATTGCGCACTCGAAGTCTAGTACTAGAGCTTTCAACGACCCGGTGCAGACTGTTTCGTTGATTTCACGGTCGTCTTCAACTCTCCGTGGATCGGTCTACTTCAGATAGGCTTACTAACTACGCGTACAATAATACACATTTACTGAGCGAAATCCCATCTGTTTGTTCTTCTCAACTCCGGCACTCCGGACAGAACTGCTGACTTATCGTCTAGGCCATTCCATTGTATGGAAGTATATTGACGCGTAGAATTATTGATTTATCAACAATCAAATGCCGAATGAACGCTACTGTTTGCACATTTCGGAACACCGTCATGGACGCGCAACCACCACCACCACCGACGGTAAAAAAAGGAATCGGTCTCCTTACTATTCTTCTATCTTTTTCGAATACTCTTCCCTGTGCAAATGCTTAAAATCTATCACACGGGTGCGCATGAAACTTCGATTGAAATCACATGAACACCGGTTTTTGTTGTTATTGTTCAAAACCCCTTTTTTTGGTTCAGGATTAATAAATACAAGTGCTACCTACAGTGAATCGAGCAGGCAGTGAGAAGGGTTAGAGACATGGAAAAATGACCGAATTATATATATTGATGTAACGCAATCACATCGACCTGTGATTTCTTCTATTAACTAATACACTTTGCGAACAGGTCACAATCAGACAGTCCAAGAGCGCGGAGGGAGGGGACAGAAATTTAGTTCTGACCGGAACCTAGCCAGTGTGGTGGCTGAGTGCTTATTCCTTTATCAGCACCGCTGACCGAGAAGCTCATTTAAGCCCTGTCAAACTGGGGGGATTACAATTTACATGGGTAATCAACCAATAAACAAAACTGCAGCATGATTTCTTCATCGTCTTCTGCTGAGCGGGGAAAGGGACGAACAGTGTGCTGTATTTTTATT
>UZAN01051657.1:6640-16699 GCA_900618425.1 Echinostoma caproni | reverse complement strand
CTCGATTTTCCCGCAGTTACTGAGCATCAGGTCCCGGACTGCAGGGTTTCCGAACTCCACTAAGATGGGCCTAGCCCTTCTTTGCTGCAGGCTGCCTATAGAATCGATCCAGCGGCCGATCCTCTGTACCCTCTTAATAAGAGCATGTAACCCAGCAAGTCTCAAGAGGTCCCGGACCTTTTTATGTTCTATATCAGCCCGCGCTTTCGCATTCCTAATTATTGGTTCCTCGTTGTTATAACTGAGGATGTTCCTGTTTCTTCCCATTGCCGTTTCGTTTTCTTTTATGAGAAACGACAATTCTCTCTAACGTGGTAACTTTCCCCTCTGGCTCCTTTACGATTTTCGTCAGCTCTTACTGCGAATCCAGTGAGTTCTGGATTTTCACTCCGGTGTTGCCTACTACTGGAGCAGCTTTTTGACCGGCACCTTCCGCCAGTGCTGAGCATATGCAGCAGAGCCACTGCAAGGCGTCTTTTCCTACGTAGACTTCGTAGGCTTTACGGTCTAGGCGAGCACATGATTGGTGGTACCAGTATCCACAGCAGTCGCACTGAACACCGTCAGAGACCATTTTCTGGCACTTAAGAGCTCCACAACAACCTGTTTTGGCCATTGCAAAGCTAACAGTTTGCAGCTAATTTCTCTACGTAAAATGTATTAGGCAATGAAATCACTGATTTCAAAAAGTAATACCCGAAAACTCACCGAATATCTTCTCCAAGCGGGTTTACAGACTTTTACACGATTAACAGCGGTTTCAGCGGCTTTAACTCACGGATATTCGTAATTTCGAGACTAGAATTTACCACGTCAAATATTTGAACCGAGCGCTCAAGGTCGTTCAGTTCAGGTAAGGTACATGTAGAATGGGATTTAGTTGGTTAATACAATATAGAAACTTCCTTGATATACACCACTGAACGTTAGCAGGTCGATTATTCGGTATATTTTCCAGGTAAATAAATTTTTGTACTCTCCTCCTAGTATTCTTATAGGAAACGCTTATAAGAGAGGTTTTATGCTACTTAGGATTAATTAGTAAATTATTGTGATTTTTGGTTAGCGAGGGGGGGGGTCAATTTGGATCAGGTTTGACCATTTTTAATTAAAGCTCATCATATTATTATGATTTATTATTAGCAATAATTAGTTATTGAGAGATTTCGATTATTATGCATGATTCCGTGACTAGATACCATGTGAACGTTATTACCTTTCTTTTCCGGATGCCGTGTACGAACATACTTTCTTGGGATTCAATCACGACGACGCAAAATAATTTAACGATTTGTGCGAAAACCACGATAATTAATCTGCAATACTTTTTGTGCAATATTTATTATTTATGTGATAAATTAACTTTCTCTCATTACATTACTTTTTATTATCGATGCTCACTGGACTGATTCGTTGACATTAGCTGTATTATAGATTCGTAGTGACCAAGCAACTCTCATTCTACATCTACCCTTCCTCCTTTGCATCTCATTGTTTTACCACATCAGGTCACCTCTTTGGACAGCACGTGTTTGCTTTCACTTTCCGCACGCTTCCGTATCTCCCCTTTGCCATGCAGGTCGTAACAATACAACCCATCCTCTGTGTCATGAATCGTCTCGTTCCGTTTTCGTACGAACGTCCGTTTGCGACATACGTATTAGTTTGGGGTATCAATAAGCCAGTGTCGACAGATTTAAGGTGTATACCCGGAGCAGGTTTCCTTGTTATAATCTTATAGTTACGTATGGAAAATGTTATAGCTTCTATTTTTGGGAGGGAGCATAATGGATAGAATATATGGGGTACATTGTCTCAGGGGTGGGGTGTTAGGCGCGCTATTTTCGGTTAGATTAGCTTATTTTGTAATGCTTATGTTCGGTCGTTGAGTCGGGGTAAAAAGATGTGTTGTTTTCGTACTCTGGAAGAACTTTTGCCAGCAAGGTAATCGTCACACTGCACACATGGAGTTTGAGTAGTTAGTGATTAGAATACGGTAGAAGGATTATGTCAATGCACGTAGTTACACGAGGGAGAAGAGTGAGATTTATGAGTGGAACTGGTGTGTACTATAATAAACCGTGGCGAAGAAGAATTAGGTTTGTAGTGGAGATCATGAAAAGGAGCTACCCACGATGACATACGTTTATGTCTTCCGCACAATCCTTTAGGCTTGTTAAGTCGTCACACAGGCAAGTATTCCATAATTTCTGTTACCACGACATGCTTCCAACAACCAAGTGTTTATGTCTACCTCGGGCAACGATACACCAGGAATTCGAGCAATTGCAAAATCCGTAAGGAGTTCTGTTGAGCAGCGGCTTGACGAAGAGCTTAATTCTCCTTACTGTTATTGGTTGCCTTTGGACCACCACAGACTCAAAGCATTTTCATCCAATCCCGGGAATTTCATCTGCGGAATTATATCCTTTATATATGCTGTGATCACAGTGGTTATGCGTTCGGAGCGAAAGAATGCTTAGGCGAGGCCAGGGACAATCATGTGTTTGCCACCACCGTAACCCAGCCCAACGTAGTACAGCCGGTGTATGGGATCTGAAGACCCTATTCCATGAATTTTTCTTTCGCCTCGTTTGTTCATCAATTTAAAGTACATGAGACACAATCAACTGAAACATGAATTCAAAGTTCGAGAGATTCAACTTATTGAAATTGGACATTATTGACATCTGCAGGCACCTTGAGTACATAACGTACGGCTTACGCAAGTTGGACGAACGACGATTTTTTTATTACACACCTAGGTGTAATGAACAGCAGACGAGGTAAACCCCATAGTCACGAGGACCTGCTGTTCAGTGGTTGAAATCGGCAACCCAAGCCAAGGAAAACAGGGCACAACAAAAGGAAAAAGCGAGATGATGGGGGCCAATCATTAGCGCATAGTTAATGTGATTAACCATTCATGTTTTTCTAAATTGAGTTTGTGATTATGAATGCAAATAACATGAGATATGCGGGCTGGAGTGACACTGTCTGTTCAAATAGGTGTTCCTCAATCGACCTGAGTCTTTTCTGCTCGGTCATTGACAGCAGTTTCAAATGTGTTGCTCAACCTGCATCAAGATGTGCCGTCCATTTGGTAAAGTATTTGTCTCTGTCCTGCTTACGTAGATATCTGGCAATCCACACTGGAATTGATAAGTGTAGTTCGTTTGACGGAGGGGAGTAACAGTTTGTTCACCGGTGTCGTTGGTCCCGGGGGATAGTGAAGACAATGGTCGAGTCATCTGCTTAATAAACTTTCCTATACAGAATTCGTGACGGGAAAACTGTTTTCCGTTCCTCAAACGTAGTCTCTTAACAGGACTACCGGGATGGTTCCTTGTAACAGGTCGCCACTATCTGGAATTAGTGTGTTGTGTGCAGACGTTTATGCCTGTCAGTACTTTCCTTTTTCTACCGGCTGCTTGGAAATACCCCTTCCATGGAGTGTCCTCTACTTGTGCTTTGAGAGTCCGTGGTGGATCGCGGTTACTAGTTGGTTCGACACTATAAGAAGGGTTCGTTTCGCAGTTGGTACCAGAAATTCAGATGGAGTTACCCAGAATAAACCTCCCATTGTGCATTGCGAATTAGCGGCGGCGAGTTACATTTGTAAAATGAATTCATAACCTTCGATAACATGTGGCAAGAGTCTTTACAGACCGGAGACATCAAGTGCAACAGCTACTGGTAGTCAGAATCACAATCAGTTCTCTCGTATCTGACGTTTCCGCGCGATACTCCGTTGGATGAAACCCCCATAAACATAACTTTCGTTTGGAAACCGTCATCCGACACTGCGTTTGGAACCCCTAATAGTAGTTTAAAGTGTAATCGATTTTAAGTTGAACACATGTGTCATCAAACATATGCTAGCGATTTCCTTTTGGTGATACGCTTTGTGTTATTATCCGTAATCGACATTTTAGCAAATGAAGTCAACGACTTCCCAGCATTTACGGAATCACAGAGTAGAGAACATGTTCGTGTGTAATAATGTCAATGAGTCGCAACGGATAACAGTGGGGCAGAATTGCTTAGGGAAGAAAAAATCAAACCGTACGATCTTCGAAATGATGATTTCGATACATCAGGATTGGTGCAATCGGTTGTCAGAAATTAAATGAGATGGCTGGGTGCCGTCAACAGTGATCCGTATTTGTTACATTCATCATCATTATCAGGTGATTAATCACAATCTATTCTTCGTTCCGTGAGATGAGCAACCGAAAACCCTGTACAATTTAAATTCCGGGTTATTGGCCGTTCTGAAATAGCGAAAAGAGAACAATATAACGACCGGCTCCAGCCAGTGAAACTATACAACTGTTATTCGCAACAGAGTCCATCAAAGCTCAGAGAACACAAAATGTCAAGGGTGCTCGAAGTGACGGTTTTATTGGACCGAGATGGTGGAAAACCACGAAATTCTTGAACAAAAAAGAACAACGTGAACACCAGAAAACCCGGGGCCATGAAAGAAAAACAGAAACACGGGATTCAAGAACTGCATAGAACTGCGTGGTACATTTAAATCATCTCTCATTTATTCTCTGCACACAAATAATTGGCAAACGAGGTCGAAGTCGGACTGGTTTGCGTTGAATGGAGCGAGTGAACATCTGACTTGTGCGAGGTGTCTGTATTGGATGGAGTGTCCACTAGCGTCGAAGAAACCTGCAATGGAGATAAAGAGAAAGATAGACAGACGGTACACTTACAGATGCTAAATGACGGTGGGAAAAATAAGATTGGTCTTCGTAGACCGATCATGCATAGTAGCATGGGCCGATCAAATTGGTGTGAAAATATTTACAAACCATTTACCAACATCACCCAATCATCTCATTGAACACTTGAATTAAACAGTTCTAAACGTCATTCATCGTTCTAATTGGTTGAAATTCCCATAAACAACAACTTTTACTTTAGGCCTCGAAAATATACGATTTGTGAAAAATGCACATCAGGTAGTGGTGATCCCAATGAAGTGAACGAAACGGACAACTTGCTTTGATCGATCAATAAAAACAATGATTTTGAAGAAACGCTTACATCTATCTCCGAAGAAGGATTGTCATAGGACCCCTTTTCGCCAGATGCCGACACTGACTTCGCGGNAACTCATTTCTAGAGCAATTCCATTGAAATTTTGAAGGTGACTTATTGCAGCTTCCGCAAAGTCTCTGGTCCGGAAGGTGATTTCTAGAATTGGCTGACCGCTGGTAGGTTCAGTATGCTTTACCACTTGTTGGGTATGCAGATAATTTAGCTACCAGGATGGATGAAACAAGAACGTTGTTCAATTAAACGACTATATAGAAACATCCAGAAGCACACGAATGATACAAAAAACTATATCAGATGGGAAAAACGGACGTAGAATTACCCACTGCGCCACATGCGGATAATCCTCTGGTTGAATCTGGAGGGTGCCGGTGGGTAAATCTGCATACGATTAGATACGACGAGCAAATGCTGACAACAACACTAAATTTCTAATGCGTTTGCATCCAGTTGGTTGTGAGAGCACGGTGATGAAAGAGAAGCGATAGGTGCCAACAAGAGTGCGAGTGGTTGTTCGTGTGAGATCGATCAGTAAGCTTTTAACTGCAAACAGTACTGCTGATGGGAACACGTTGCTCTGAGTTCATGTGCGAAAATGTGGGTAGCTATCTGAACTCTTATTTTAGATGCACATCCAACCTAAACAAATCCATACAAACAGCTATGATAATTTGTCAACTTTGAACATCGCCAGTAGAGGCGCTATCGGTTTAAAATCACACCGATCCCGTTGTGGTCTTATGTGATTTGCCACTTCAAGCCCTTGGGCTCATGTTCCCCATAATGACGCACGCAAAGCCTGTTCTCGTGGGTTTCACTGTTCAGCAGAAAATTGTCTTAATGAAAAACGTTTCAAATAGAACGAGGGGTGACACACAAGGTCGTTTTCGGTGATTTGTAGGCATGCATAATACATCACAATAGATATCACGATGTCTATATATGTTTCAGTATTCAACTATAAAAATCAAACAATGCTTTGGGAAACGGATGAATAACATTATGGGTTGTTTAAGGCAAATTTCGTCTTCCGGCCGGATACAGGATTCTCAATTCTCCCTTTTCTCTTCGACTCTACTTTCAAATTTACTGTCTTTCTCCCACTGCTTCATCCAAATGGGTAGCCAAAAGACAGCAATCAAAACAGGCACATGAAAGTGTATCGCTGCTCAGACTGAACTGGAACAAAATTGTTAAGTGAACATGGTCTTCTTAAATCGTTACTTCCAGAGTAAGGAACTATACGGCACATTGTGGATAAATTCAAATGTGCTGTGATTATTATACACGCATGGGAAAAGGCCTGAGCAAGTATAAACTCTCGCCCGAATTTCATTTTCAACAAGGATAATTTCTTGTGAGCGTATGGTAGAAGCCAATCACTTAGTTTGTATGAGAAGAGGATTTATCACACCGCGATTTGTGTACTGTAAGAAAAAAGCTTGAAGCTTTTAGGCAAATCTCCCCATAGACTGATCACGGTGGTCAGTGCATGTTTTTGGTCACTATTGGTCAAAAGGTCCAGAAGCAGCAGCATTCTGAGTATCAAACAAGGGAGTGCTATATGTGAATTGATTGATAAAATAATTTGTAAGAATATGCAACCGAATGACTCCGCACGACTTTGTGTCACAACATGTAAGCACGCCTGGTTTTTTTCAAACTGAGGACGCAGACCTACTTGAATATTTTCACGAGCCGACGATAATAATAGACTGACTTAGACGATCAGCATTAAATACATTAATTTATAAACATCGAGTAATTCGAAACAGATGAGCGATAAACATTGAGTTTGTTAACAGCGGAAGAAACCAAGGCATCGGATAATTCTGCAACTTTTGCGTTGGTTCCCCAGGTTATATAAAGCTAAGGAATATAGAATAATGACATGACAATGTGATGTTAACAGACCCAAGCGCCAATCCGCATCTCTAAACGAATGGCGGGATGTTCCTGATGATTTAATCTGTATTGGCATTGATTTTATCATGCTCTTGCCACAATTTAATGCTATTAATTATTTCTTTTAAGTTTACTTCTTCTTATTGATTATATAATGATACAATTTTCAGGAAGGGGGAATCAGCCAATCAGGGGACTGTCATGCAACACCGAAGATGGAGAAAGTCAGGTAGCGGGGTTCGAAAACACGCCTACCGAGACGATAAACTGGTGGCCTTAAATGTTTGACCACCACCATTCGCTGAAGAATCAAGTGGGTTACAGGCCTTGTTGGGCAGTTTGAACAATAATGTAGCCTAGCTTTGTATGTGTTTAAATATTTAGAATTTTATGTAACGTTGATTAGTTGTATCGATCCTAACTTCACTTCCATGTTGTTTAAGAGAGGAGGGATGGGGAGATAATAAAGGTAAAATATTAAAGGTATTAAATATAATAATAATATTAATAAATATTTGGCAAGATCTTCCCATACGAAAGACTGTTAGATGACAAGTCATTAAGTACAGCAAAAACCCTAGGACCATTCGCCGATTGGGAATGCCTGAGTCACGTGCTTGTCTATGTCAGACTGATTGCTCTAAACAAGTCTCGATAAACCTTGTGAGGCATGGATAGTGCAAGGAAACCAAAGAGCAATGTTCGGTCACGGAAATGGAATGTTCATTATTTCTATTCCTATTTTATTCATGATTTTTCTACCCTACCAAACAGTTTGATGTAAATTGTGATGCATTAGTCTGGCGATGAATCACAGCAAACGAGCTTGTTTGCTATTATTTTTCTTACAACGTGTCATGATGGCATATTCGAGCAAGATGAATATTTGAACGCTTGAATCTTCGCATCATCGTTCGCGTGCAATGGCATGATTGGAAAAATAGTATGATATGTGCTGTCTTTCAGATGCTCGTGCATCTCAAATTTGGATGTCTGCGATGAGCTGCAATAAAGAGACGGGTAACTAACTAATCCGCAGGTGCAAACCCAGCTTTGTTATGCGCAATGATTTGCATCCTAAAAACGACATCAGTGTTCGCGTTATTGATGGAGAATGAAGACGTGATGAATAGTAAATCAACCGGTAGGAAAGCTAATCTACTTCAAATGATCGAAAAAGTATTTAGCTGGATGTGAATGGAAGATCAATCGATCGTGAAGATAGTCATTCACATCGATTTGTTTCGGTAAGGTCGTTTAGATAGGAAGCATTGAGCATTTGCGGGCGTTTCCCGGCAACCAAGGTTAACACCAACATCATACAATGGAACAAAGTGAATTCAACTTCACTTATCTTTGCCCAAATCACATAACATATGCAAACCAATTACGAATAAGTAAGATGGATGACGAGTTGATCTATTTTGAAGAAAGGGAAAGAAGGTGACATTCTGGGAGACAGAGAGGAAGTTAGCAGCCTACATGAGAATACAACACCTTATAAAGCATTTTGATCCGATAACAGTGACAAGAAAGCTACTGCTGTCAGTTTCCCACTATGTCCATCAGCCGCACTAGCAACAGGTTACGGAATCATTTGGAACCCAGCCGGGAAGGCAAGAGAAACCTAATCTACCTGATTTTTCTGTGAATTTCCTCATCTGTTGACCTAAACGTGATTTTCTACAACCCAAAGAAACAACTGCAAACGAGGTGCGGTGGGGCAGACCACAATGACATTAAACGCAAGCGCAAGTGCACCATCGTTGCTTTGAGTTGAGTGTATTAGCATGGGTAATAAAACAACGAATGACAGTAATTGCCACACATGGGTGCTTTTCGTTTAGGTCACTCGAAAGCGGCAATCAATCGGAGCTTTACAAAGGAAAACGTTTCATTACACTAGTTACTAGTCGAGGTTAACAAACAAACACCAAGTAACTGCTGCTCACAGGTGGATTCATGACAATGATTCTTTATTGAGCACATAATTGTGAAAGCGATTTCCAGCAAAGGTAACAAGGCGGAAATAGAAGCGATATCATGTGCTACAATAATGGGAGAAAATCAGACGGCGAAAGTGAGAAATCCAAAATAATATCATTGTGGTTGCTTTACCTATCTGCTTCGAAAGCAAGTCAATTATGAACCGTCAGTTTTGGAATATTAATGAAGCAACCAACGGTGAGTTGTAGACCACCGGGTGATTACGGTTAGTAAATCCATCAGCAAGTAAGGTAATTGTGGTGATCGTGCAACGAATACTCACGCACCGCGGTACAGCTTCCGGCTAACCAATCAAGAATAGAATAACCGACCAATCCTGTGGTCCCGATTGGCATCAACCAGATTGGCTGAATACATGAAGGTATAATAATAAACCACACTGTCGCCGATTGGACGTCCAGGAACCGACCAATAACTGTTGGTCGCATGTGATATATATTTGCGTGCTTTTCTCAATAGAATTATCTGTATCCACAGCTCGTCTTGGTTTTACCTTGCGTTGCGTAATTCAGTGGGTTTTCAGTCCGAGTTCAAGTTCGCGCTGTTCAATTCCGGTTCCTATTCGATTATTACAGTAATCTAGAGTACAATCCTGCAATATTAGGTTTGAAAGGACACTAGATGTAAAGGATTCCGGTTCAAGCGTTCTGACCTAATAAAAAACGACAACAAGAACGCCACTGCTGTCGGTTCGCTGCCATATCCTTCAATGTCTCCAATCAACCAGTTAAAGAGTTTTTCGGACCCCAACCTGGCAGGAACGAGAGACACGTACTCTATCTAATGGCTCTGTGCATTAGTTCACGTTCCGTGTCCACGTCATCTGTTGACCTCCACGTGGTTTTCTCCAGCCCGGATTAGCGAACAAAGCGCGGTGCGGCAGGCGACAGCTGAGCATACGCAATACGTGCGCTAACCAGCGAAGTTTACTAATCTGAATTCGCTGCGATAGCAGGTTTTTATCTGATGGACTCCCAAACACACGACGGCTTACCTCCACGTTACTTACCCGTTCGCTCCATCCAACTACGTAAACACCGATAGTCGAAAAATTCCAGTCGACGGATATCTTCT
>UZAN01051655.1:4639-15078 GCA_900618425.1 Echinostoma caproni | reverse complement strand
AGGAGAACGACATTGAATTTAATGTTTCTAAATGCAAAGTCCTATCCCTATGTAACCCACAAGAGAAAATTCTCTTTGACGGAAGTACAACGGATGTTCCACAACTTCTCAGATTCCCAGAGTGAAACAAATATGTCTGGGACGGAAATTTGATAGGGATCGTTAGCTCTGTAAGATTGAGATGGACAAGAAATGTGCAAGGAGAAAGGAGCCGCCGAAAAGAGTTCAGAAGAATAATCATCAGAATAGTAACGGTTTAAAGGAGACAATAAAACGGCTGCCCGGCGATAGGGAAGCAAATACAGACTAGATTTGAAAGACGGTTCGTTGATCAGCCGGTTTCTTGAGTGATTGATAGAGAATTCTAATACTCTTTTCGAATGCAGGATGAACTCTAAGGGAACTGCCACAAATAGCCGATGTAGTGTTTAACTCTTAATAAATCCAGACATAACCTCTTCCCATCAGGAAGGGAGAAGTGGTCAATCAAAGGGCTGCCATGACGAAAGTCAGGCGATGGTGGTGGGGTTCGAACACACGTCCCGGGAAGTGGTAATTTGGTGACGTTACCACCGGGCTACCATCACTCTGGAAGATATGTTCGAACCCGGCCACCGCCTTACCTTCCCCATTATGTTGTTTGGCAGAAATCTGATTAGTTACTTCCCCCTTCCTAAAAATTGTATCATTGTTTAGTCAATAAGAGGAAGAGCTTCATGATCTGCTTGCATTTCCTCACTCGCTTTTCGTCCTGCACGCAAATTTTGTTTCCTATTGTGCTCTTCATTCCGAACCATCTATTGCCCAAAGCATAAAATTTCCGGACTCTCCAGTGCCGCTATATATACATGTATTTCACACGCATCGGAGTTCAGACTGTGTCAAACAATTCACGCTACAATGATCTTCATAGCAAAGAAAAAGTTCCGTGATTCGCAGGTGAATTTTCTTGGGGAATTTTCAACCGGAGCCTTTGGTCGGCTAAAGCCTAACCCGCAAGGCAGCAAGGTGTACGAAAACCGCAATCCGTTGGGGGCCGGTGTCCATTTCATTGGATCATACGCCCTCTGAACGGGGTCAAATGTCCGGGGTGCCCAAGACACCTAGATGACTAATCGAGCCGGTGACCACTGTCACAACGGAAAGGGTGTGGGTGTGGAACGTACGCTTCCTCTTGGTTGGTTTAGAATCAGGGTAGGTGAACTACCAGTGGTTCAGCAACCCGGATGTCCGCTTTTCGTCCTCTCACTTTAGTGGAAAACATCTCTGCCCCACGAGAGGGCAGTGAGTGGGGCTTTCTCAGCGGAAGCTATTCGAGACGCTTGGTCTTATGGGAGCATTTCACGAGGTGCAAGAGAAGGGTGACCAGCCGCAACTCTAGACACCCACCTCCGACCATACTGAGGATTTCGGACGGGGTCAAACGTCCAGGGTGCCCAAACGAGCCGGTGACTACAGTCACGACTGCAATCTTGTGAAATGGATCATTGTTCTATTCGCTCTCCATTTCTGTTCTGCAACGTATTCGACGCAAAGCATCTTGTATTAATATCCAACTTTGCAGTCAATAGTACATCGCTAGGTGGTTGCTTCTTTATCGCATTCTCATCGCCATTACTACAGATTTCGCCCATCCGAGCTTGTATCATCAGTAGCCATTCCTTTCCACTCTAGATCCCAGACACTGAAGTCATTAGTTTCCAGGTCTCTCGCAAGCCTGGCTTCAAATCCTCCTTTGTTCCCAGTGCAGTCAATGCTGTTGGACACTTAATCCAATTTTCTTTCCACTCAGAATCTAAACCCCTGAAAAACAAGGATAATCAAATAAAATCAAACAAAAATTTCACCTTTTGTATACCTTATTCTTATAGCATTTTTGTGGACTATGGGGTTGAACTCTTTCACTGCTAGTGGTGATAGCTCGGTGGTTTAGTTGCTGTCACCGGCGTGCTTTGAACCCTATGGTTCGAGCCCCGTCACCACCGCCGGACTTCGGTGGTAGGCAGCTTTGCTGTCCTCCGGTTCAATACCACACCTAACCTATCGGGGACTTATGTGGTTCGCTGTTTCAAGTCTGGGGTTTTAGGTTGCCGGTTACCATCGCTGAACAACAGATCTTCGTCACTATGGGGTCCGCCCCATCTGTTGTTCATCACAAAAAGGGATGTGTGTAATGTTTTACTGAGTATTGATTTTATTAAACCCTAAAACAAAGTAAAAGAAGAGAGTTTATATAAATCGAGCGTACTCGGGAGTAGCGCTGCGCAACGGAGTTGATACGAATGTTCAACAAGATGTCCCCTTCCTGATATTCTTGGCATCTCGAGACAGACAGACAGGCAGACACATATATATATAATCATCCTGCCGGTTTTGTTTTACCTGTATATGAATTCTCGTTTCGTCTTCTGTAAGATGAAACATGCAACACGACCTCCGAAGCAATTTCACTCAGTGTTCAGTGCAGTAAAGCATTTGAAGTTACCGTGTACACGTGCAGTTTTTGAATATACCTGACACATTTTCCGCTAGGGAAGCTTTTGGCATGTGAATTTTCTTCTTTGACTTCCTTCTAGGGTTCCATGTTCGGCTTAGCATCGTATCACTTGTTCTTGTCACTACATCGCTTTCCACAAATAGCAACTTCCGTATTACCAGTATTACGCATGCGTTCGTACTGTGCAACTCACTTACTCATGTGCAAAGTGTGTTGTTTCCTTAAGCCCCAGTAAAGATGTCTCTCCACTGTCTTCGAGTTTTGGAACACCAGGTTCAACAGTTTTTTTAATTACACACCTAAATGTAATAAACAGCAGACGGGGTGATCCCCGTAGTCACGAGGATCTACTGTTCAGTGGTGAAAACCGGCAACCTAAGCCCCGCTGGACGTGGAGTGGCGAACCACATAAGGCCCCGCCGCTATATTAGGCCTGGTATTGAATCGGACGACAGCAAAGCTGCCTACCACGGAAGTCGGATGGTGGTGGCGAGGCTCAAACCTCGGACCATAGGGCCAAAAGCACACCGGTGGCTTTTTGAAGTTACTACTTGTGTTGGTTGTGTGAAAATCAACACAATCTAAGTGATCGCAGAAAATTCAAAAGTAGTGAACTGCAGTAGTACGGTTGCTTCTTTCTCCTCTAAACCCTTTCATCTTCCTTTAGGTATTTTCTATCCCAGCTGTGAAAAAACCTAGCGAATACCATCCTTTCTGCGTCTCCACGATATTAATAAACAATTGGAGACAGCACCAGATCATTTTTTCATTTTTAGTTCTTTTTATTGAGTATACAAAGTTGCAATCTTCAGGAAGGGGGAAGTGGCTAATCAAATGGGGTGGACATACAACACTCAAAGAACTGGGGAATCACAGGCGGTGGTATTGGTGGGATTTGAATACTCGTCCTCCTCCGAGGGGATAATTTGGTGACGTTCACACCGGGCCACCACTCTAGGCAGGAATGCTCAGCTCACGCCCAAGTTAAACCACCAATTTGATCTATTCGCATACTACCCGTCGGTCGTCTGCATTGCTAATTCTTTATTGTCTTGAAATACGAGCTTTGGAGACTGTTACGTTGGGACAAGAACCAGTTCCATTAACCAAAAAACGGAAGTAATAAAGGCACAATAAGCTGCCAAATTCATCACTTCTGAGGAAGTTTAATGTTATATGTAAGTTATTTAGTTAGTTTAAACAACCAATAAGCACGCGTTTTCGTGCGACGCTTTTCGTTTCTGTCTTTTGATTGCCCATTTGGGTAAGCAATAGGAGGAAAACAGTAACAGTTGTCTATATTTGGTGCACAACGGTTCGTATGTTGTTCCTCGTTATGTTTTCTAGCCCAACCTCATATACACTATAGTCTGTTTGTGCACAGCTCTTTCCAACTAAATTATACCAGCCACATTCAGCTGACCGTCAATCAGGGTGACTGAAGTAAACCATTTATTTAAGTCTGAAAACGTGACTTCCGGACGAAACGCATCCAGAACGATATACTATTCATACACACATCAAAACCTACAAGTCTAGTCGTTGACTAAGGCGGACCAGGAGAAAGTTCAGATCCGACCAGCTCAATTTTGCATCAGTTTNCCCCCCCCCCCCCCCCCCACTTCAAATGTCATGAGAGAAAGTGTTTGTGTGACCACTTCTGGTATATTGTATTTCACTGCACCGCATTCTGCACACATTCCCAGTTGTTAGTTCACCTAGGGGATTTGGCCAAAAACCCTGATTCCAAACCAACCAAGAGGGGGCTTACGAACCACACCCACACCTTCCCGGTTATGGCCACCGGTTTGATTGGGCATTGATATGTATTGGTTACCTTGGACGTTTAACCCCGTCCGAAAGGCGTAGGATCCGATGAACTGGACACCTGCTCCCAATGAATTGCGGTTTACGCACACCGCCCTGCTGCCTTGTGGGTTAAGCTTTGGTTAGTCCAATGCTCCGGTCTTGGATTCCTCAAGAGAATTTATCTGTCTTAGCCTGGGCAACCGGGTAATATTCAGCCCACATCAGTTCAGTTCAGTTCTTACAACCATTAACCATGCACTTTCGTGCGCCGGTTTTGGTTGCTGTCTTTTGGTTGCCCATTCGAATAAAACAGCAGAATGATGATTAGAATGTTGAGGGGAGATTTAAGCGGAAGGTAGCACATTTTCATAGACTGAAATTACAAGAATAATGAGTAGATGTATGAGCGCCACTGTTTGCGACGCCTAGCCATATCGCTCAGTGTCTCTAACCACCGGTGACCATGATCTCTGGGTCCCCAGCCACGGAGCCTAGCGGGACCTGTGTGAGCCAGTCTCCTGGACAGGGTTTTCATACCCTCCGCCCTTCATTTTCTTTCCAACCGCTACATGCCTCTGCAAACATCGCTCGCCTTGGCAACCTATCTGGTGACATGCGTAGCACATGTTCCAACCAGCGTAATCTATGAAGGTCGACTACTTGTTCCAGTGGACGACCACGATTACCTAAAACTACGCCTAACCTCAGCATTGCTCGTCCGGTTTCCCCACCAGACTCATGCATTGCGACGTAGGCAGCGGTGTTCGAACACCGACAATCTATTTTTATCCTGTTCCCGTAATGGCCAAGTCTGTGCGCCGTAAAGCAGAATTGGCCGAACTGTTGCAGCATTCATTCGACCCTTCACAGACAGCTGGATGTCGCGACGACGCCGCTGATGCCTCAAGTTGGCAAATGCCAACCGAGCTTTCTGTGATGCGTCCCCCAGGTGAGATATAGCTGCCCAGGTAGCAAAACTTGTCTTCTTTCTCTACAACTTCCCCGGTCAGGGCGAGGCTGGCCCACATGCAAATCATGGAACGTTTTTTTAATAAAGATTATTGTACCGTGATTTGCTTGGCAAATAGTCTGTCCTCAAACAAGTGTGAAATATAATATAATAATATTCCGAGTTGAACTAATTTTATCCTCCTCCGAGTTAGACGATTGCTAACTGGCGATCAAATTGATGATCACTTCTGTGACTTATTAATAATCACAATCAAAGCACGGTCTGATCTATTTATTACAAAGATTGTTGTATCGTGATTGGTTTGGCATATGGCCAGGATACAGACACGTATGAAAGATAGCGACAATATCGGTATTTCACTTGTCCCAACCGTTTTATTTTGTTTCTCTAACGGCGAGAAATATCGAGACATAAATTGCTTGTGAACAAGCTTTTAATTCTACAACATTCGATATTTTCTTCCTCTCCTTTCGCTTTCTCACAGTTTTCAGTAGTAGCAGTATTAGTAGTACATGTCATATCGATCAACTTGACAATCGCAACTCACGTCGTTCGCCTGGTCTAATTTGGTTCGCATTTACGCACATATCATACCACACACTCAAGTGGATCAATGTTTCTGTCATTCTGCTGACAGCCAATGGCAGAGAACACATTTTAGTCTTTTTACAACTCGCAAAACGGTGTGCACAACCCGGAGGATTCTCACTCACCCATACGCACATTGTTGCCTTGATAAAACATGGTGTGTACACCCCCACCCCACCCCGGGATGTTTGGTTTGACAGCCACGTGTTCTGGGGACTGGGGTTGGTTGGATAGCATCAGTTAGCCACCACCATCCCGTCCCGTCCCCGCACCCCACCACTCCACGTGTTGGCCATGTACTTGATTTTCCTTGTTGGACACTCATCAACCGAGCATCACCTGATCTGTGCCCCGGTTTTCAGTTAGACGTTTGGCGTGGCCTGGAGTGAACTGGCGTATTCTGGCAGATCATCGTCATCATCACGCGTGTAGNCGCGTGTAGGTAATCTCGGTGAAATTTCCTTCGTGCAGGAACTTTATAGTCATGATTGGGAATCTGTACGATATGGATTATGGACGGTAAAAAATGTGACTCTACCCTAAATCCGGTTGACACGTGCACCGTTTTTCCGGGGACGGGGTGGAGGGGGTGGGGTGGTATGCATGAATTGAAACAGTTGCTTTTCTTTTTCATTTTACTTCATTTTTATTGAGTATACAAGGTACAGGAAGGAGGAAGCGGCCAATCAAAGGGCTGCCATGCAACACACAGTGGGGATAATTAGGCGGTGGTGGTAGGATTCGAACACATCCCCGGGGTGATAATCTGATGACGTTATCACTGGGACACCACCACCGTTTTTGTATGACAGACAAAAAGTAGTCAAGTAACAGTAACGTTCTCAGTTGTACTGATTGTTTTACATCACATCACCTCATATATATATATATATATATATATATATATCTGGATGGGGAATCGCTGGTCGCATGTGACGTTTCAAAAAGACCTGTTTTGCTATTGCAAATAGCATCCGGGATTGGAAATGGCAAAGTTGCCAAAGCAATGTCACAACAACAAGAATAATAAAATGAATTCATGGATTGTATGTGTGTGTCATCTTTCGGATGAGTCCATAACCTATGGTCGATAGAGCGCAGAGCGTTTCTACACGTGGCTAAAATATCTGTCCTATGATGAATAGATTATCGATTCGTTGTTCCTCTTTTCAAAGTTTCCTAACACGTGCGCACATTTTTCTTATCAATCAATCAATTTTTGGGGGAGTTCATTATACTACTACAGAGTTGGCGTATATCAAATAAAACGTTCTCCGTTGTATTTCGTCATCATGTACGAAGGCAACGAAGCGTGAAATGACAAGCTCGGAATCACTGTACGAGGAAAAAAGAACAACGGTAACCAAGCGAGTGGTATGCTTTCGTTTTACCTCTGACGTCCACGGGTTCAATACCGCGTAGAGTCAACGGATTCATGTATTGTGGATGAGACCCGATCCGGCCGAAGCGGTCACGCGGTGCTGCCTAACTTTTCAGTTCACGCGCTCCATTTGTTCAGTCCCAAACGAAATCCTCTTCCTAGTCAAGTGGAATCCTTCACTACTGTCATGTGAAAAGTTGAGTTGAACGTAGTCGTGGAGCTCGTTATTTTTCGTCACCACAAACGTAAAATTTAGTGTTTTTTTTCAATGGACTGATTTATTATCAATTTAGACGGTTTTTCACAGGCACCGAATGGGCTAATCCAAACATTGACCGTGTAAATTGATTGAGCCGTTCGCACATTAACGGTGTAGATCAGGGGTAAATGTTTGAAGTCCCAACCCGAAGATTCGCGGTTCGAGTCCTGAAAGGGCCACACAAAAAGTACGTGCACTTCTGACGAGTCCCAAACAGGACGAAACAGCTGTCCAGTGCTCTTTGTCGGTGGTCACAAATATTTTCATTGCATTTACGGTTATTATCAGTTTGCAGGAATAAAAGTGACTGGTCCAATGCATCCAAGCAAAACAGAAGTGTAGATTGTAGACAGGTGTTCGTCAGATTCGAGTGTCGCAGATGGCGCGCATTGCTATTAGGAGGAGGGATTGCGGCTTATGAACCGTTTAGTTTGGAGTGTTCAGGAATTGTTCACTGTTTGATCCACAAATTACAAATAGTTTCCATCGTTTGTTTTACGGCATTCTCCTGAGGTGTCACGTGATCCCTTTGTTTCATTATCATTGGCAATCAACTGATCAGTGAAAATTGTTATCAGTCACATCCATTTGATGGCACAGACACGCGTAATGTTGTATCTGTTCACATCGATGAATGGAAACGATGGGAACCAGGAAGAGGAATTCTATCACCATCCCACCCCCAGTCACATTTGACTGTTACTGTTGAGACGGTTGCTCAAACTTAACTGCTTGCGGTAGCTGTCACTGTCGTCGTATACATTTTTATCACTCATCGCGTTATTTTACAGATCACAAAATGTCTACAATGACCAGCTTGTGATCGGAATTGAAGTCTTATAACACACACACACACTGAGGCATAAAAGCTCTCTGTTGTTAGGCTAGATTTGTCGCATATCTAGCAATCGTTTACTCCGATCTGTCATTCTGAACACATTTCTCATTGTTATTAATTTTTCCTGGCTACCGGTTTTTCTCTTGTTCAATTGTCTGTGCTATTCACTCATCGATGTGTACAAAATGACTGTTTCAATTAGAACTGCACTGTATAAAACTTCTGACCATACAGCTCTGACTGAAAATGGCCTTAGTATGGTCGGGGGGTGGGTGCCTAGGGTTCGATTGGTCATCCTCCCCTTGCATTTCCCAAAATGCTCCTATACGACCAATCGTCTCAAATAGCCAAAGCCCTACTCATTGCCTTCTCGTGGCGGAGGTTTTTTGCACTAAAGAAAGGATGAAAAGCCGATATCCGGGGCTATAACTGGGTTGGTGGACCATTGGCAGTCCACCTAGGGGAGTTAGCCAAAAATTCTGATTCCAAATCAACCATGAGGAGGCGTACGAACTAAACACACAACTTCCTGGTTGTGGCAGTGGTCACTGGCTCGATTGGACACCTCGGACGGTTGACCCCGTCCAAAGGGCGTATGATTCGATGAACTGGACACCGGTCCCCAATGGATTGCGGTTTGCACACACCGCTCCGCGCTGCCTTGCGGGTCAGTCTTTGGCTAGCCAAATGCTCCGGTTGTGGATTCCTCAATAGAATTCACCTGCCTTGGCCGGGGCAACCTGACAGTATTCCGCCCACATGCAAATCTTGGAACGTCTTTCTTTTTCATAAAGATTATTGTACCATGATTTGTTTGGCACACAGTCTGGATTCAGACCGGTGTGTGAAAATATTTATATATAATACATATATAACACTGAGATGCGTCTAATGAATTTGCGGGAATGTTACTATCATGTTCTATCTACCCGGTTAAGTGATGCTCTCACTCTAATTCCTGTTTGTCCGGGATCGAATGATCTCGTTTTGTCCGAATTCCGGTCGTTTAATAGTAAATGGTTGGCCAGAAATGTGACTCGTGAAACTGGGAGGATAATACCCGCGAATATGAGCTTTAACTTCGACACGCATATCCGAATGATTGTGTGTATATGTGGAACCTCATTCTGGCTGTTTATTTGTTCTTCTCTACCCGTGCGAGTTTATTTTGGTTTGTATTTGCAACACGTTCAACGAACCCCGATCTACAGTTCGCCATACAATTTGTATTACTTTACTTGGGTATCCGGGTGAAAGTAACCCCTGGTCAATTGGGCAGATTGTTTTCCGGTACATCCACGAGCATCCGAAAATCGATCCATATTACCGCGACTCAATCGCACTGTGCCACTCGGTACTTTTTCAACAAAACATTCCATGCATTTCGATTAGAGATTTTACTTCCCCAAACCTCCCCACTGTATGCAAGTGTTCTGTTCCACCGGCGATTGATGCTGCCGTTCCAATGGTATTGAGAACAGGCACAGGCTCTGGGCTTATTTTTCGCGATCCCACTACCAAGGATGAACCCATTGCTGCGAACGGCGTTCTTGTTTATAATGATGATTATGATGGCAATGGTGGTGGTGGTGTCTGACTGGGGATCGTTGAATTCCCATTTTTGTTTGTGATTTATGTCGCTTGCACGTGTGCACGCACAATACAATTGGACGGATCAGTGTTCACATCAGCGTTTCCACCAGCTCCCGAATCCGGCGAGCACGCCATCTCGACTGTCCTCGGGTTAGAGCATTTTTTTTCTCTCACTGATGTCTACCAACTCGGGCCATCCATCCAACTACCGCCACCTCATTCGATTCTTCCATCTCTCCTCATCCACCCAACCACTCCCCCCCTCAATGCGGCGCATAATCCCTAACTAACCCCGGGGAACCTGTTTTCCCGGCCGACGGGGTTTTTCGGCTCCCAAACCTGTGCGCGGGTTTTTTTCCACATCAGTCACATGAAAGTGTACGTGTACCACTCTGCACAATTTGCCTAATTCTGTTTTGTGCATATAAATAATACTTTCCAATCTGTTTTTTTTTCGTGCCCATTCTCCTCGCTCTCCGACCCCCCCCCCCCGACCCGCCG